>JAUBNZ010000401.1:0-17609 GCA_032355485.1 Bonnemaisonia californica
AATGGAGCTCACAATGGCCCCCGCTGTCGCCGCCACGGGTCACATGCCGCTCATTCGCAGCGACTGAGAGGGAACGCCCGTCGGTGTGGCTCCGCCAGTGCCCTCCCCGAGCGTCGACGACATCAACGAACTTGCTACTACCTTTGAGCAATGTATGCATGCCTACGCAGTCATGAACTCGCAGAAAGAAGGGCGCAACCCACCCAACAGTTTCAGTGCATTCGCTAGCGAGATGGTCGTCGCAATACGTGTCATGAATTTATCGCAAGTCCTGCATCCTCCTTGTCAATGCAGAGAGGCCGGAAGCGCATTGGCGGTGGTAGGCTCATCCTCGGCACATGCCCTACCATTCGGAAGTGGCTCATCGGAAACCCCAGGATGCTCACCCCACTGTTCGAACAAATCTCATGAGGACGATGACCCTGACGTCCCTGCCGCTCTCAAGTTTGACCTAAATGGCCTCCTTATCGCCATTCGTCGCACTCATGAGTTTCTTACACTGAAACCTGTCAACCCATCTCAGTCTCAGGCCACAAATACGGAGGGAATGGTGGCGAGGAATGCAGAGTACGACATAGCAACGAAAAATGATGGCATTTCGCATACTATCGAGGCTAGTTCATCAACTTGCCAACAAGAATGCACTGCAAGCGAAGAATTACAAGGGCAAAAAGAAAATTCCATCCCGTCTACACCGGAAGATCAAGCTGCACCAGCAAGGAAGGAGGAGGAAGGGCCAGCACAGGAAAACGAGGATGATTCGGAATGGAAGTGGCGCAATGTGTCAATTCGGGGACATGAAGAGGATGGGGTCTTAAAGCGGGTCGAAGAGATCACTGTACCACGAATTCCGGTGGAAGCTGACGTAGGTATAAAGGATCGTATATTCTCTGAGTTGGGAGGCCTCCATAAACAAGTGTCGTACGGACTAGTGAAGGAGAGCAACCGCATACGTGAGCGCGAAACAGACACGGTCAAGTTTGTTGGGGGTCTGTTGGGTCCGTACACAAGCGCCCAATGTGAAGACCTCGATCTCTTCAAGGCAGTTCACCTGTCGTACCTGTACGAGCCATCGCTGGGCGTGGACGAAGTGGACGATGACGCTTTGGTGATGTGCCTGTCGTATCGTCACAAAGACTTTGATGCACGCGCTTTTGACAAGGACCGAATGTCGGACTTGGAGTATCTCAACTGGTTTGCGTTCTGTTGCGCAAATACCGGAAATGGTGAGACTCTGTACTTTTGGCAGGATCAGAAAGCGAAAGGAGTAGCGTGTGATGATGATCTGGACTGGATTGCGACGGGAGTACTTCCATATATCATGACACCCGTCATTATCTTGCGTAGCACGAAGGGTGCAGCATCGGACAATCAGCGTCTGTGGATGTCTGTGGAGCGCCACCTCGGGCAAGCGAACTGCGGCACGTACACAATGGATAATGAGAGGCAACGGAACTTCTCATGCAGAAATTGGTGGATATCACAGGATCCGAGAGAGATCTTGCAGCTCGCATTTTACATGGATTCTTTGAGGGAAAAGAAACCTATCATGAAGATGACCGGCTAAAGATGATCCGATGGGCTGTGTCAAAGCTGGTGCCACTTTCACCGGCGAGCTTAGCGACCTTCGGAGACATCAAGCGTGAGGCAAGCATCAATTGCAAAGAGCTGAAGCAACTGTACGTCATTGTGATGCAGTGTACTGCAGAAGTGGAGGGTACACAGCTTGATATTAAGGAGCGCCGGTCGCCTCGACACGCGATATGGGAGGACATGATGCCTGTTTTCGAAAGTAGGAGTGGCGCTGTGGCGGGTGGAATATCGGTTCGTTGTGGTGATACAACACATGTGTGGCGGACTGTGTACCACGTCATTGGTGACGAGGATACTTTTTACTACATGAGGTTTGAGATTGGGAATCACAGTACATGCATCATGACTGGTGAGGTGAAAGGAAAGCGTGGTGGTGGATTTCTTCACGGGCGTGTGGTGAGAGGGAAAAAGATTTTTTCTAATGAGCTGTTGAGGTGCTTTCAGCGGTTTGCGACGCGTTTGGCTATCTTCGAGTACAAAGCATCAAGCGCAGAGGCGATGTTTTTTTACCTCTTTCAAAAGCACAAAGCTCTAAAGATGATAGTGCAGAGTGTGCTTCACGCCTGTTGGGGCATCACTGGAGATCACGTAGAACATATAGACAGTACCAAGGTGCGCTGTGGTGAAACGTTTCTTTGAATCATGTTCCAGACGGTACAGTCGTGTTTGCAGCTCATGGGATTTCCCCTTTGACATAATAGTGTATCTATTTATGCAGTGAAGTTATTCTCGTTATCAACAAGAGCCACCAATCAGTCGTCATTCAGGAAAATTCCTGACTAACGACTGATTGGTGGTGTTCGAAGGAATAGGGCTCCATGACCCCCACGTTCAAAGCCGCCGCACAAGGAATCTCTAGGAGTCCTCGGCGGCATCTTTCTTGGCATCTTTCGATAAGGTAATGCTTGACGTGGGCAGAAATCGGCGACACCTCCTCCACTCTACTGGCAGAGGGAATTTCCTTATCTCGCAGCGCTTGCAAGTAGTAGGGATCCGCGGAGTATAAATAGTTCAGAGCGCACGCGCATGAGTGGACGATTTCCGCGACGCGTTGGTGCTTAGCTCGTCGTTGGCGCGCTTTGGTTGAACTACTCCATCCTAGTGAGGGAGCTAGTGTAGCTCATAATTGTTTCGCCCGTGGTTCGCACGCCCGTCGTGCCCAGATGACCGAAATACTGGTCGGGCCACGGCCGTAATGAGATGACTACCGCATCAAGTGGTGCGCCTCACGGCACTTTCGAACCCTAACTGTCCGCCTAGCTTAGCGTTTTATAAGAGGGAGCTTAGTTTGTAAAGTAACTATTTGTGACTAACCTGCTATTCTAACATTGGTGCCTACGATTTGATCCGGTGGTTTACAGTCATTCTTTACCTTGATATATTAATATCTTCTCGCGCTTCGTACTGTCTTTCAGTTGCGCTGAAAGGCTTGATGTGCCAGATCTGAGAAGCCACAAACGAACAAACAAACCAATCTTCTTTTTACACTGCTATTGTACCCTACTGTAGGTGCAGGGGCGTCTACTGTATAATACAGCGCTAGGGCAAGTAGGCAGTTTCGGCTACACGTAGATTTAGCTGACAGCTCTATCGAACTCTATGCTATTTGAAAGCAATACATCTGGATTCAGTAGTGACTTCACGTAACAAGATTTCAGCGTACCGCAGTTGACTGGAACAGCAGTAGAATGTACGCTAGAAAAGTATGAAGGGTACCGAAGGGTGTCCTTAGATAGATATCCTCGAGGGAAGGGGTAGTGTATGTTACCTTACCGAACAAAACGAGATTTGTACATCAGCCCTCTTTGGAACTTGAGAAATTGTCTGAATTCAACTTAGAAAGGATCCTCACAAGATTCCCGCCGCAGATCATGACTGTGCCTGACGCCATTTCCCTTCTCTGGCAATTCAATCATTGTTAAGGCTCTCCCTGTAAAGTTCGATGGCTTTTTGCTACATACATATACTGGAAACTCAATGATCTTCACTCTGGTTTTGGGATGTTGACGTTATTGCAACCACCAAAGGGTTTAATTCATCAGGCTATCTTGAGTTTGAATCGCAAACAAAGTCTTGGCACATAGCAATTCTCTTAATTATACAGGTCTAAATAAAAAAGGGCTCTCCATATGATTATATGATTACAGAGGGGAGAGAATGCCGTGACCTCTTTTAAGGGGTATGGGGTTGTAATTGTAATGTACATACAAAGCCACCTCCGTTCATTTGTTTTTTGTGGCTACCATCTATGAGCTTCACCGTTGAATGTTGCACTTGAATTCTTACAAAGATGAGACCCTTTCCTTTGGAATTAAGCAGATAAGGACTTACCAGCGTAAATTGGCTATCAATATCAATATTTTGTCTTGTTGTTTGATTCATAGAAAATTGTATATGGTTTAAACTATAGATATCCTCGTTATGCCTCTCAGGAGGTCACGTGAGTTACTCCTGTTCTCTTTTCTGAAGCAAATCTCGACAATGAGAATTCATCAAGTGGAACTATCTACTTTACATAGTATATGGACGTATATGTATACTATACAGTGTATACATATACGTCCATATAGCAAGTTCGTAAGGGTGTATAATACACACCGTTACGAAATTGCTAGGGGATGAAAATCAGAGACTTCATGGAAGACATGATTTACAACTGGCAGTCTCAGAGTAAAACCTATGCTCGTGCAGCGATATCTTCATCCCGAACACATGTTCCTAGACCATGATGACCCATAATTTTACCAAGAAGGGGCCATCGCCCAATTGCACTGTACTACTGCAACGTATGCGAGTGCAATTTAAATTAGTATATTAGACTGCCGAGTAGACGTTTCGTTAAAAGTGGAGAAGTATACTGGCACCCGGGAAATCAGAACCGTGAAGTAACTTGGAGTGTGTCAGGGATCCGGAGGAGGGGCGACGTTAGCGGAGACGCAATGGAAGTAATTTAGATGATCAGGTAATTGTGGTTTTCAACTGGGTATGCGAGTAGGTTATGTGACGGGGTGATTCTCGGCAGTTCGTTCTGTGTTACGCTTCGAGGGGATACAAGGGTAATACTTGCAGATGTGAAGAAACTTGTTTGAAACGTGGAGTGTGGACAGACGGTTTACAATGACTCTGCCTTCTTCAATGCCTAAACCAGTGTACACTACTTGGCAACTTTGGCCAATTACCATATCTTGAGCTGGCTATGTAACAGTTACCTTATTCCAAGCTGCTACCGTATAGTTTACTGCTGTACCGGAAAACGTACAGCTTGCTACTGGCTGGATATGGTTGGCGCGTTAATTCACCGAATAACAGATGAGTTTGCATACGGTATGCAAGGTACAAAATTTTGTTGATGTGCATACATAATAATAATAAGATTATTTTGTGAATAATAATATTATAGTCATAAAATAAGAATAGGAACTTTTGTAAAAATAAATGAAAATGTCAAGTTGGGTTTGAATTGTTTTATATTTCAATCAGCGATCATGAAGAGTTGATTATAAGGAAGCCAATGAAGAATACACACATGGCACGATATTATTGTACCAAGCGTAATACTGTAGGCAGCTGTTATTGGACAAGTGACGTGGGGAGATGACGGAGTTTTGGGTGCTTTGTGACGTCATGCCTCCGGTTGCTCCAGAGTGATGTTTGATCCTATGGTATGGGATGATCCCATTGGGGATCATGAGTAAACGGTTGGACTGGCAACTTTGCAGGAGTTTTGTGTGGGGTGCTTTAAAAAAATCGAGTGTTTTGAAACTCTGATATTTTAAAGCACTCCAGTCTAAATTACAGCAGCTGGAAAGTAAACAGTAGATACACGTAATGTAACAGTACTGGCAAGGTTCTAACTTGTGCCGCTAAAAAGGCGCGTTCCAGACGTAGATGCATGTCTATTGCAGTGGGGACTGCGCAGCTTGCATGGTGCTGCAGAGATGGGGGGGCCTTACTACAGTGTAACCTTACAGTAAAAAGTTGGTTCAAAGTGTCCCCAGGATGCGGGTATCCACTGGCCCTCTTGGAACAAGCCCCGACATACAGTATGTTATATAGGGGTACCAATGGGTCTAATTAGGAGCTAGTACAGCAGCGTAGATACTGGATACTGCACGTTAGAAGATCACACGAAACAGTAGCAGTGTTACTGTACCGCAGTATGTACTGTATCTACATCCGCTTCCTTAGACCGCGCTTCATACACTTCTGTCCCTTTCAACTTCTCAAGCAAAACTTCCTCTCTCCAACACTGGTCCACCTCGCAAATGTATCGTCCACCCGCCGCCGCGCATCAAATTCCGCGTTGACTCATTCGCCCAAATGCTCTCCCGCCGTCGCTCCAGCGAGCGCCTCCCGCGCGCCGACGCTTCCGCCTCCAACACTCAAGTCCGTCTGGAAGCCGCCCTGCGCTCCGCTCACATCCTCTTCTCCGTTACCGCCCAGCAGGTCACCTCCACCTCCGCCCATCTCTCCATCTCGCAGACCCTTCCGCGCCCCCCGGCCCTCTCCGGGGAACTGGACGCCTCCGCCGTCCGTCGCCTCTTCCACCGCGAGCCCCGCGACAAATCCCGTCGCAATGGCGCCGTCCCCGTCCACCGCCTTGTTGTCGCCACCTCTGCCAAGCATGCCCACATTCGCATGCACCAGATCGTTGATTACGGTGCAGTCAACCGCGTCATTGTTCAGAAGACTTGGAATCTCCCGGACCTTCGCAAGATAGATGGCCTCGGTCTTCCTGTTGCAGAATCCACCCACTTCGCTCTCTTTTTTGCCTCCACCACCAAAACACTCATATGGCGTACCACGTCCCCACAATCGCGCGCAACATTCCTTTGGTCCCTCCTCCAGACTTGCGTCTCCCGTCTCAGCCGTGCCCCGCCTGCAGATAACCTCTCTCTCCTCGAACTGCAACAAATGGCCGAAAACCCCGACACATCCTCTCCAACATCCGAAGACCAAGACCTATCCGCCTCCGTCAACTTCGCCGGTTCGGATCCCTCCCACCTTCGTCTCGCCTCTCTACCCACCTCCGGCCATGCATCCGACGCCCAAACCCCAGAATCCCCCCCCGCTTCCCGGCATAAGCATAACGACGCTCCCCGACCCGGCCGCAACTCCGGAACAATCCCTCTCTCACCCTCCCCTCCCCCGCAAGGATCCCCCGAGCAGCTCGATAAACGCCGCGAGCGCAACACGCGCCGCCAAACCTCGCGAACCCAGCGTGTCAAACGCACCCTCTCGGAACCGAAAGCAACCGCCGTGCTGCCCGACGGAGAACACCGCAGCGACGTCTCGGGCGATTCCCCTTCTCACGACGATAATTCTAATCACCGTCCGAGGATCCAAACCTCAAGGAGCTTAACATTGATGAGCGCGCCTTTCTAGCAGCCGCGAAGAGACTTGGTGCTAGAAGGTCATTTGAACTCAAAAAGCGGTCAGATCCGCCGCAGAAGGGCGCCAATGCAGAAAACGATCCCCAGGGGCAGGCATATCAGAATCGCGCACATTCGGTTGATGCAAGCACTGCAAAGGTTGTTGCCGAACGTCGCCTGAGCCAGGAGCGTAAGCATTTCAGGCTTTCATCTGGACAGCAGGGCGATCTTCGATTTGCCCTCGAGCTTTTTGCACAAGATAGGGACGGTGCTTCTTTGCATGAATTCGGCACCTGGGCTGAGGGCTACATTCAGTCTCTTGAAGTGGACAACATTTCTGATATTGTAAATGTGGAAAAGAAACCGCAACACTACGTTGAACCTGTTGTCAACGGCATATATGCAGATACCAATGCGGAAACTGGTCGCCAGAAAACCCCGTACGAGATTCTGGTGGACTCCATGGCCTCTGCAGAGCCTTGGCTGAAGAAATGTGAAACGTTGCTTTCGCCGTACGCAGATCTGATTGATGATATTAACAATCAGATTATCCTTCTGGATGTGCAGCGGAAGAATGCAGAACAGCTCGATAAGGCGCTGACTAGCCTGCTGACCACTATATGCTTTAGTGGGAAGGAGAAAAAATTGCTACGTAGTCTTGATGGCGCTGGTCATTCCTTGAAGTCGGATGATCTCAATGTGGACTACTTTTACGACGCTGTACAGCTAATAACACAAAAATCAGCTGACCTGGCTGAACTGACGTCCTTATCTGGTATGGCTGCTGTATCAACTGTACAGGAATCCGTGATGTTGAAAGAGCACAAAGCTTCGTCGCATCTCCTGCCAGTTTTAATGAAGTATTTAAGTGACAGCTATCAACAACAGAGCACGAACAACTTCCAGGGTTATTACCGGTACTTGACGAGTATACATTCAGAGGACGAACCGGGAGGCAACGATGAAGAGCTACAAAATTTCCTCAAGGGTACTAAAAGCCTTTCTTTGCTTCGCAATAACGCTTTCGGTCAGCTCATAGATCATTTTGTTGCGGCTTCCCGACCATGGGTTATCAGCTTTTTACACGTTCTCATGGGTAGGCGGAGAACGTCGGATCTGGGAGTAGATGATTTGGATACTCGTCTACAGCAGCTTTCGGAGAGTCTGCTCTACGTCTGCTTTGCCGAAGGCAATAGAGTGTATGACCTATTTGTGGGTATGCTGGGTGTTTCGAACACTGATGGATTGGTTTCAATCTCGGAAATACTACGACGCCAAATGTCGGACGTGGACATAGTAGATGAATTTATCACTGCATTTGCAGAAGGGGACAGGACTAAAGAGGCTTGGCTGCACTTGCATGCATCCTACACTCTAGACTGTTCTGTGCAGGAAATAAGCAAGTGCTCTACTGAAGATCTTATGAATGTGGCTGCAAGTGTGGAATATGTGCTAGAGGAAGATTCCCAAGGTTGGCCGCTTGTTCCTGAATACTATGTAGAGAAAGGGTTGGGAGGAAGTTCAATCGCTCTGAAGAATGACAGTGCAATCAGTGGTATGTCTTCAAACCGTATTGAAAATGAACGCGATAGTCTCGGGTCTGTGGCCTCCGACTCGGCCATACAACATGCAGCCACCCCTAGCAGTGAATCACAAGGCCACGATGCGGCGAATGGTTTTCTTGGTGACTTGGGAGAGTCTAGAAGTGTCGTCCACAGATACCCAATTTTGACGAGAGCCCACAGACCATTTTTAAATTCAACTGAGATGTTGAAAAAGCAAGAATCTATGGTGTTTCAACAAGTTTTGTCTAAGGATGAGAGGATCTTGAGAGAGGGAATGACCAATTTCCAGTTCGTATGCAGAGAAATGTCCCTGACCTGTAGAACACTTGCAGAGCGATATATCGAGTTGGTCGTATCCTCAACAGCGAATCCTCGTGATGTGGAAACCAACCGAGGCAGGGCAGGGTTCTTTTCCAACGTGAAAAATGCTGTAGATCTATGCTGCGAGGTGGCTTCTCCAGTTTGTCAAGGCGTTGACCCTGCTGCGCAATGTCGACCTCCTCAGGATCTGACAATATCACTATGCGAAAGGCTGATAACCGCAGCTATGAGGAGTGCAGAGGTGACGGCATCGAGCGGCTCGAATTCAGTTTCGGATGTACTTCGAATGCAGTGTTATGGGTACATTGGGGCCAAGCTTGGGGAAGCTGGGAGACCTCAGTTTCTCAATCAATTTGCACAACTTTCTGTCAGAGGTCGGAAGCATGTCGTCGCAAGATGGGCTGAACAGCACATTTTTGAACGTCTCTTTGGAAACCACAAGCTTGACTTGTCGGACCAGTCGACTGATACTCAAGCGCAATTTGAAGCGTTCGTGCAAGCTCTTGACGCTATAAGTATAGCTGCAGGAATGGAGGCTGCTGTTAGCAAGGGGTTGGAAAGTGCTGCTGGCACTTGTGCTTTTGTCCCAATTTTCAATGACATTGTCTCATTAGTGAAGGAGAAGATGGAGGACCTGCTGAAGAGGTCTAGGAAGCAAAAGGCGCTTGCAGAATCTAGGAGCGTTTTACTCGCTTTCTCTAGAGACTTGGTTGGTATCTTAAGGAAGGAATTGAAGGCAAAAAGCTCGTCAGACTAATTACTAGAGGGGTTCTCTTCCTTTTGTTGGTTGGGCCCATATGTAACAGTCAAAACTAACAGTATTAACGCTCCATGTACATTATTTATCTCAGAAAGGAAACAGTCCCAGAGTCACATCGACTATTTCAACCAATTCTATGCCTTCCTTCGCTTCTTGGAAGACTTTCCATTCCCTAGGACCTGAGCTCGTTCAGTCTCCAGCAGTTTTCTCTTCTCCGTTAGACGATCTTTAACCGCGTTCTTCTTGTTTTCCTCACTCTTGTGTTTCTTATATTGCTTCATCTTCTTACGACTCAGCATGAGAGTAGCCAGTTCCTTACCCTCCTTGTCTGCCTTATCTCGCTTGCTCTTGGCAATGCTTTCCTCTTCTTCTTCCTCGTCATCCTCTTCTCCGTCCTCCGTTTCTCCATCTTCCTCGTCTTCGTCCCCTCCTTCCTGAACCGTGCTTTCTCCATCCTCAGCAGAAGGTACTTCCCTTGTGTCAGTGTTATCTTCCATCTCTTCTGATTGCTCCGATTCCTCAACCGCTTCCCCAGCCGAATTGGTAGGCTTAATTTTGTCAGATTCCTCCAAAAGTTTACTCGATGATTGCTTTCGCTTGCGGTTCTTGCTCTTCTTGGCTTCGACCGCTGCCTTCTTGTCATCAGACTGACCAGCTTCCTTCCCACTCTGCGGTAAATCTTTCTTCTTCGCCTTGGCGGCAGCCCCAGCATAAACAGTAGCTGCAGCTTCCGCGACAACGGAAGTATCTCCTGCCTTGATTCTGTCCAGCACATCTTTGAACCAAGGCCGATATCCACCATCCTCTTCTTCTGTAACGAAGGGGCTCAGATGAGGTGGCAGGGGAGATCCTGGAGCATACAAAGATGTGGGTAGCAATACGGCAGCATTGATTGTATCAAAGACATACTGTGGTTGGACATACTCGAGAGACATGTTTCGCTCGCCGGAGATATTTGGACGATCAACTATCCAATGGGTGTACGAGGCAAGCCCGTCAGTCCCTTCTGGTAGGTCATCTTCCCTCGTCACCTTCGCCGCACCTGAGGCCTTCAGAGCAAATTCCAACTCCACGTATGGCACTTCCCTTCCCAGCACAAACGACTTTCCAGAAAACACAGCCCTTGATGAAGATTCAGCTTCTTCCCCACTCTCTTCATCTTTACCTGCACCATCCTCACGTGTTCCAGTCGCATTTTCCCCCATTCCGGCATCATCGTCATCCGATTCATCGTCCGATTCTGCTGCCATCGCCATCTGCTGAGCACTCTTGACAGCTTCGTCTGAGACCTTCACGGTAGGTGGCAAGCTGTCAACTTCCATACTAAATTTATTGTTTGTAGAAGGTTGAGAGGTCATCTCAATCTGCACTGATGCGAGCTCCAGGCCCTGCGCATCTGCTGTTCGGCTGATTTTCGGTGGATAGGCAAGATTCTGACTGGTGTAAAGGCGGAAGTTCACGAAGCTGAGCATGCATTCGTACAACTCGAGGAAAGTGAGCATGACGGAGTAGTCTACATCTGCCGGAAGAACTTGGCTGAAACGGTGAGGGGTAACCCATGTGACGGGCTCCCCAACGAGCCTTGCCTG
This sequence comes from Bonnemaisonia californica, assembly GCA_032355485.1. Lineage (NCBI taxonomy): Eukaryota > Rhodophyta > Florideophyceae > Bonnemaisoniales > Bonnemaisoniaceae > Bonnemaisonia > Bonnemaisonia californica. The sequence goes on from JAUBNZ010000401.1 coordinate 11,201, forward strand.
GAAATAGTAACCCTTGATGGAGACAAATACCCTCTTGAGGGAATTTGATTCGGCGACAAAGTGGTGAAATTCCTTGAGGAGCCTCTGACAATTTAGGACCCTCGCTGGAGCGATGCCAACTTTGTGATCAGCAGGCAAGTTTGCAAAGAGCGCTATGATGCATAGAGGATCATCCAGTTCACGAACGGCATCTTCAAACTGGGGATACCTTTCCACGACGAGATGGTCCAGACGAGCTTTGGGGGCATTTAAGGAAAGCTTCTTCAAAATGTCAAGTCGCTTCTTGGCACGCGCCTTGATGACCTTTTTCTTATGCGCATTCTCCAGGCGAATTGTGGCAATGAGTCGCTCATGAGCCAGAAAGTCAATATCCTTCCGCAGATAATAGGTCTTGTCAGAGCCTTCAAGCTTTTTCTTCGGGTCGCGCGGATACACCCCCTTCAGAATGCACAGGCGTCTGAACTCCTCCAGGCTGAGCTGAAGCTTCTTGAGTGCCTTGGCTCGCGTGATGAAGGCCTTGGCGTTGCCGGACGTTCCCTTCTTTTTCTCCCGACTCATCGCGGAGGGTGGATGTAGCGCCGCGGATCAGGTCGTCGAAGACGTAGACACCAGATGTTACGCCGACGATAACGGATATGAGCAGTGTGGATGGGTACGCTGACGAGAAGGGGTTGAAGCGAACGTAGGCTACACGGTGTCGCCCGAACATTTACTCGGCGTGTGGATGGTTTGGTATCGAAGGGTAGAGGAATTCGCTTGTTCACTTTGGAGAACTTCACGTCTGGCTTCAAGGCCTGGCGGGATTAGAGGCTAAAGGCAGACAGACGCCAGGAGACGAAGTTTACGCCACCGCCTTCAACAGATGCGCTGCGCCGTCGACTCCATTGGCCATAACTGCTGCCTCTGCCTATTGGTTCCCGAAACGATCTACAAAATAAATAGTGTAGTGAGCAGCAGTACAGTATGATACCATTGCTAGGATTGTACAGTACTGTAAGCAAGTTATGAAACTTTACAGTACAGTATTGTACCCTGTAGGCAGTACAATGACTATACAACGGTCAAGATGGCTATATGATGCAGGAAATTACAACTGAGAAAATTTAGAAATTCTGCTTTTCTTCAAACAAAACAGTTTAAACATGTCAATTATGAAAATTATTACATTGAAAAAAGGTAATTTCAAAGATTTCCAGATTCCCCATCATGACAAAACAGAAGTCCAGCCCTAAATTAATTGCCCTTAATACTTTTCATACTGCAGCCCTAAATGCACATACGCAAGGACACTTGGACCTCAAGAGACTACGTGTAATTTGCTTACAGTCACGAGCTACTGTCCACACGATGTACTAACATTTGATGGAAAACGAGCACAGATCAGTGCAGACATTGTACGAGTACATAATAAGCACAATCCAATACTGTAGATACAAAAGGACACTTCATGTGCAACATTTCGCGCGAAACGAACACCAGCTTGCGCCAAAAATGCTGGCCACGGCGACACATCTGTACTTTACTCTCTAGGTACCCTTCCGGGTACCAGACGTCCCTCCCTCGCCAGTTGACTCCGCCCGAATTAAGCAACCGTCATCCCTCCTGCCTACCACTCACATGACACCACCAATGTCCCCTCCCATCGTCACCCACGCCCTCTCTCCCATGGCAGCAACCTCACATCATCACGTCCACCCCACCCCGCTCCTCAATCCTCGCATTATGCATCCACTCCCTCTCACCGCTCCCGTGCAACCATCCGCATCACCGCCCGCCGTCACCCCTGCGGTTTCCAAAATGGCATCCACCCCCCGTCGCCACGGCGAGATGGCAGCACAATTCCTCTCAGACCTAGCGCCAGAACTCGCCCTTCGCTCTACCTCGCGTGCCGCAGTTGCAACCCCCGAGCCGCTGCCGCCTGTACTCTTTCGCGGTCTCGTCTCCTTCCTGTTACGCGCCGCCACGCGCGACGAGGCCGTCGCGGCCTTCGATGCATTACAAACCGCTCTGGAGCTCCCGCTGCACAACGCCGCCGCCACGCTTGGCTTCACCCCGCTCACGGCGCCCGCCACCGTGTGTGCTATCCTGCTCGACTTGCTGCATGCCGCAGCTCGAAATGAGCCGTTGCTGCCCGCTTCGCCTGCATTGGATTTTTATGCAGAGGCGGGACCTGGTTCTGGAGATACGGAGGAATATTACACGACTACTTGCGATCGATCGCAGTTTTGCAAGGAGCGCAATCAGCTGATGAGTATTCGAGAGCAGAATCTTGCCATGGGCCTTTCGTATTTTGCACAGGCTTGTTCGAAACATGATGAAACTGCCCGATTGGTATCTGAGGCGGTCGCTCACGACAGACCAGCGTTTCTCGCCCCCTTGTTTGATCTTTTACCGCGGGTTGTCGATAAGCTGGATCCGGCTGTTTTGAAAGGTTTTCACAACTTTTATGGCGTGTATATGCTAGGTCAGACTGAGGTGATCAGGGGCGATATGATGACCAAGTTTGTCGTCGCCTTCATGAAGATGGCGATTGAGAAGCCGGATCTTCTTGGTTCGTACGTAACCGGCATGACAGACCCTGCCATGAAATATTCTGCCTGTCGCGTGTGCCTCGTGCAGAGATACAAAGTGCGCGTAAGTGCGAATCGCGTATTTGGTCTTTCGCAATTGTTGAAGAACTTTCTTTCCGTGAGCGCCGAGCCTTGGCGGGCCAATAGAGTCGTCCCAGCTTTGCTGACAGGGCTGATCATGGGTTGGTACAGTGGTGCTTCGGAGGAGGAGTTCAAATTGAAAGGGCCTCTAGCAGTTCGGGATGCCCTTCGCACATTGGCGCAAGCGAAGGCAAGAATTTGCTCGGATAAGTTTGGTGCCTGTGAAAGAGATGTCATGGGGTTCGTTATGGCCATTATGGCTCTCACTCATCGTATCATTCATTGTAATCCACCGTAATCGGCTTTATGTCTTGTTTTTGTGGAGAAGTCAGCTACAAGTCGAACCTATCTATTTGTACATGTACAGAGGAATGTAAACAATATGAACATTACCGTTGCTAACCGTTAGTTGGTACATAGAACAGCGATAACTGTGCTTGCGATTTTTTTCTCAGACAACGCACTGTTAAAGCGCCGTTGCTTTCCTCTGCCGCAAGCGCTCCGATCTTCTCGACGGGGAGCTAACTTGTGATGTCTCCCCTTTCTGAACGGATGGTGTAGCGGATACCGTCGCGGTCGAAACTGTTGATGTTGTAGACACCTCGCCTTCTTCTGCCACTTTTGGTACAATACGTTTCTTCTCTTTTGGCTCTGTATCTTCTGTAGATGATTTCTCGACATTATTAATCTTTCCAGACTTACCATCTTCTGCTTTCTTCCCACTTTTCTTTCGCAATAAGAGAGACATGAAGATAATAGCAAGTGCAGTCGCTATGGCACCAAACTTTGCTCGAATACGCGAGTTTCGCCGAACAATATCCTCCATCTGGTCGACCCACATGACACTTGAGGAGAGTTTATAGAATACATTCATGAGAGCGATAACTTCATTCCGCTGTAATTGTGGCGCATCGTCTTCGAAGAGAACCCTCAGAGCTGTTCCGAGCCCAAGGAACTGTAATTTACCCCACAAGCGGCACTTTTCGCAACCAACGCAATCCATTATCATGCTGATATTCCTGAATGCGTTACGAAACTCCGGCAGCAAGTTATCGCTCTTCTGTAGGAACATGTCCGACTCGTCGAAAACTCGATGTTCACAACCGGGCTTGAGTACCGGAAGTTCCAACAGTTTCGAAATACCGCGCCGCGTGAAGGCATCATTTTCTTCATTGCCTGTCACGTACGAGTAACTGTCTGGATGTAAGGTCGCAGCAGCCTTGGATATAGCACGCATCACAACCGCATACGCTACGTGCAGGTTATCCACACGCCCCGGATGGATGCGCACGCGTTCGCGATATACCTGTGTGTTAACACCCCATCTCTCCCCAAACAAATACGTCTTGGCAATATGCATGCTGATAGACGCATGCAGGCCGGAAATCAAGCGGTACAGCACGCGCTCTTCCTTGCAAGTCTCAGGCCCACACACGCCGGAGCGACATCCCGCGGAGAATGAGAAGCAGTTCTCGAGATATATGGCACCCCAGACACGTCGAGAGCTTTCGCCGGCATAGCCCGTATAGCGCTCTGGGTTCTTCCGGAGGTCGACGTACATCATTTTGGAGTCATCATCCTGCACCGTCCACACGTCCGTATCGGAGGTCTTCCAGACCGGGGCGCCAATCAGGTCGCTGAGCCCCGTGAGGGACCTGTCGACGTTGTTCAGCGGGTTTGGCGAAGCGAATAGGTTATCCTGCGGCTGCGGGCATCCCGGGTCGTCTCGCCAGGCGGATGGGACGTCCTGGTCGGGGCAGTTGCAGACGGTGCACTCGCGCATCATGCATTGGCCGTCTTCCTGCCAGAAGGGGCAGTCGTTGTCGAGGGACACCTTGAAGACGGAGAGGAAGGTTGAGTTTGTGAGCAGGGATCGGAGATGTTGGTTAATGTGCAGGTTGAGGGATTTGTCAATTGTGCCTGCGTCTTCGCAGACTGGCTGGGACAAGTCCGGCGGGGGCGTCGCTCTGACATGGGACAGAAGAAGGAACGCCAGGGTGATAAAGAAGGCGACGCGGCATTTGATGGAAGTGTGGACCATGTCGTTTGTCATCGGGGGTTGCGGGACGACAGGGGAGTTGAGAGATGTTGGAGACAGAGCTTGTATATCGAAGGTTGGGCTTAATATGGCATGCAGGCAGCGGTTTGGTTGAGGAGATGCACGCTAGATGAGATTGTTGCAGTCGCCTCCATTCCCATCGACGTATCGGCACTGGCGAACGAGATGCGATAGCTGCCTTGGGTGGGATCGAGGTTGCCTGAAATTGAGAAGTCGGAGCGTCCAGGCGCCACCGGACAAGGAGGATGTGCCTGTTCGTGGAGCAGTGGTGGGTGGAGCAGTGCAGACGACCTGAGAGTGTTATTGGCAAGATGTAACGTAGCATTGATAAATGGAATCTCATACTTTATACTTATAGAAGCAATTTCCCATATACAAGTGGTATTAGCATTCAATCAACTTTCCCTCTGTGATTGACATGTAGTGTACAGTAGAGGTCGCTACAACTGTCCAATCGTCCAATTGTGTCATCGCTCGTGTATAGATGTCAAATCATTATCAAAACATTTATTCAAGGTCATTCAATATGAGTTTTTGACGCGTGACGATCCCACATGGCCAAAAATATTGGCATGCGGCCGAACCATTTCATGCCAAGTTGCTACGTCACCGGCGTTTGCATTGCAGGAGCTGGGGGTTGCTACGGAGAGTGCATCGCTCCAGATCTCCGTATGCACATTACAAGATTCAGTCAGAACTTGTGACTCCAAACAAAATGTTGCAAGATAACTGTTTTTTATTTGAAGTTTTTAAAATTTAATAAAAACGCAATTCGTAAACATTTCGTTTTATGTGCTCTACATTTCGTATCCAACTGTCATCCAGTGGAAATTCCGCACGTGTGAAGGCGTCAATGCGTCCACAGCGCGCATGAAGAATACAGTGACCGCACGAAAGGTTGCCCTGGGAAAGGGAGGCCTGAGAGACCTGGGATGGCCTCGGCAACGCAAGTTGAGATGTCATCGTAAGGGCCGCCCGGCATCCTGGCGCATCGCACACACACCGTGCAGCCGCAGAGGGGCCAACTGCCCAGTGCTCCCATTCGAACCTTGGCTCCTCCCGAACCCACTCCGTCCCCACCCGCCCCACCCCGCCCGTGCATTCGCAATGCGTCCGCAACAACCCGCACACCTCCGACAACCCCCACCCAAGTAGCCACCCCTCGCCATAATGCAAGAGCCAACCTTTTCCACAGGTACCTTCGCCATAACCCCGCCAGCGCCGCATGCCAATCGCCAAGTCACCTCGTTGGCAACTTCTGCCAAATTCGTCCTCTTGGGTCTTTCGGACGGCACCCTCTCCCTCTTCGATGTCTTCGGCAACTCTCTCGACTCCCAGCACCTCCATCAAGCCGCCATTTCCGCCGTAGCGCTCGGCGGAGGCGTGGCCCATGACGAAATAGCCGCCACCGCTTCATTCGACGGCACCATCCGCGCCGCCCGTTTATTTACAGGCCCGTCCTCAACCTCACATAGCGCTATGCTTTCCTCCTCAACCCTCCTGCTCACGCGCCAGTCCGCATCGGGAGCCGTCGCCGTCGCCGTTGACCCGAGCTTTGGAAAGCCTCGCTTCGGCGACCGTGTCGCATGGGCCGATCGTGGTGGTAGGGTCTTGCTCTATACCGCTGGCTGGTTTGGCGGCTCGGAAACCATCCTTGAGGATGGTTCGGCAGGTGTTGTATCTGCCCTTGTTTGGTGTG
>JAUBNZ010000402.1:0-17607 GCA_032355485.1 Bonnemaisonia californica
GGCAAAATGGTCCGAGCGGACAGTGAATCGTTCCCGCTCAAGGTAGGGGCGGAGATGGAGGATCGCCCAGACGACGGGGAGGCATTCCTTCTCCGTCGTTGAGTAGTTGCCCTCAGCAGTTTGCAGGGTCTGGCTTCAATAGCCGATTGGCTGTAAGTTACCATCCTCCTCTTGCTCCTGGAGGAGGACATATCCAATTTGGCTGAAAGAGGCATTGGTGTCTAGGACATACGGGAAGAATTCTCGTGGGAGTTCCAAGACGGGGATTTTTTCAGGATCTTCTTCAACATCACGAATGCAGGGCCCTGCTGGGTTGTCGGCGGGGGTAGGTGTCTTCTTGATCCTTTTCAATAATTCGGTCAAGGGTGCTGCGATGAATGCAAATCGTTTTGCAAATCGCCGGTAGGCGTTACACGTCCCAGAGAAGCTTCGAAACTGTGTCTTGTTCTTCGGGAAGATCGCCTTGCGCAAGGCGTCCGCGTTGGCTTCGAGAACCGCGAACTTTCCGGTGCGGATAACGTGCCCAAGGTAGTTCACCGAGCGCCGATAGAACTAGGTCTTTTTCAACTTGAGGGAGATCCCTGCTTTCGAGAGGATGGACAAGATTTGTTCCATGTGGGTAAGATGCTCCTCCTTCATCTTTGAAAAATGATGACGTCGTCTAAATACACGAGACAGAACTGCCACTTGATCCCCGAGAGCAAGGTGTCCAAGGCCCGCTAAAAGGTGGCTGGTACGTTCGTCAGTCCGAAGGGCATCCGGATAAATCGGAAGGTTCCGCAGTGATATGTAAAGATTGTCTTGTCTCCATCGCTGTCCTAGACGGGAATCTGCCAATAGCCACAATTGCAGTCTAAGTTCGAGAAGATCTTGGCATCGCTGAGCGAGTCGATGCAATCGTCCATCCAAGGTATCCGTTAAGAATCCTTGATGGACGCTGCGTTTAGGCGTCGGCCGGTAATCTACGCAAAACCTGGGGACCCGTCCTTTTTGGGCACCACCACGACGGGGCTAGCCCATTCGGAGGCTGCGGGCTCGATCACCCGCGCCTGTAACATCTTGTTGAACTGTTCACAGATGATCTGCCTCGAGGCGTGGGCAGACCGGTAGGACGCCTGATCAATGGGACGGGTACCGAGTTTGAGATCGATCCATTGTTCGGTGACTTTGATCTCTCCGAGGTTTCCGTTCCACATTGCGGAGTATTTCCGGAACATCTCAAGAACACGTTCATGTAATTTTTGGTTGATCGCCTCGGTCTCCAGGTTCTTCTGTACATTGGCCTCCCAATCGTCCGGTGTAGGAGGCTCTGTAAGCGGAGCCACTAGTGGAGTGTTGTCGATCGCGCTCCGATCTGGAGGGTCATTGGCGGGTGAGACAACATCGTCGTTGGGGACGTAAAGGGCACTTATGGGGTTTCCCGAGACGTAACCAAGGACCATGTTACATGGTAAACAACGCTTACGCGTACCGAAGTTGGTGACTACGACCAAGAAGGGCACATCGTGTACCCGTGCTCAGCGTCGATGGGCCAGATTGTCGGACGTCCCCGGGAGGCGCAGGTGTGTAATCACCTCTGGGCGGTTGGTAATCGGAGCGAGCCGGCGGTTAAGAAGGGGGAAAAGTCTGGTAGCGGAATTGGCGCTCCGGCCCGGGGCTCGGAAACGAGCACGAGTCGCTGTCTTCGGCCTGCATAGCCAACACGTGGTGACTCTGGTCGACTGGGACAATCACGAGCGTGTGCTTCCTGTTAGTTTTCGACGAAGCCTGCAGCTCAAGTTGGTTAGCGCGGTGGGTATCTCCGTAGCTGTGCGCCATCGACACCAGTTTGGGGAAAGTGAGGCTTGAGTTCCGCAAGAGCGCTTGGCGTACCTGGTGTTGAGCGTACGGACCGAGACCATCAACGAAGATTGAAACGATCGTGCGCTCGGCGAAGACCTCGCCACAACGGCTGGCCTTCTTCCGCAAACGCTTCGCAAATTGCTCCTCCGTCTCTGCCGAGTTTTGCGTCATGTGGGACACCTCCCTATAAGCCCTGGCGACTTCGCCCTCACGACCGTAGGTTAGTAGTAAGCACTGTACGGCCTCGGGGTAAGATCGTATGAAATGGAGGCCGGGGCGAGGACCCCTGAACGTATGAATCGGGTAGGTGAGGAACGACTCGTTGGCTTCATCCGTGAGGAAATACTTGAGGAAGGGTACCGCCGCGCCTTCCGACACCCCAGTTTTGTCGCACACGTTAGCGTATTTCTTCGGGAAGGACAGCACGGCGATACCGTCCTTCCCAGTAAAGGCGGATACCTGCATGCAGTGTTTCGCGCCTTTCGCGATCTCTGCCAACTCCGCGGCTAGTTCTCGGTCGAACACCGGGTCAATGTGGAGGATTCGGTAGAACCGGTAGGACAGCATGGTGTTGAACAACTCATTCAGAGGCGGGATTTCGCCGTGCCCCGGATAGCAGGGTCCCTTCCCGTTTACATCGAAGACTGTGAATGAACGGGGCTCCTCGGCAAGGTGTGAGGCGCCCCGTTCCACAGGCGGTCGCCTTTCTCCGTGGGATGGCGGGATCCGAGAAATGGGCAGCTCCGAGGGTTTGGCGTTCTTCGGTAGCCGGGCCTCTAGGTCGTTCTTGATGAAGGCCTGGGGCCCTGGGGTCATTTCGCCTATGAAGGCCTCGGTCAGGGCGCGAAATCGCAGGCTCCCGTTTCTCGGCCACGGGTGTACACGGGATTGTTGAATTTCGTTTGGAATTTCTTCCTGGACGATTTCTCGTGATTGATTCATCATAACCGGGATCGACGGTACTCTTTTTTGATCCGTCCTCGAAGCATGCGCACCGAACGGTGGTAACAGTTGTTGGCGCAGGAGTGAATAAGAGGGCGAAAAGAAGGCCTGCCGGTGCAGCGGCGTTGCTGTCGGTACGCCTGGGTGGTACAAGCCAGTGAAACACATCGGTTGTGACGGCCGCGGGAACAGCGTTGATGTCCCTAATTGACCGGCGGTCCCCTGAGCCTGATGAGGCATGGAGGGAGTTGCTGGTAAGGCCGGAATCTTCGGGAGTGGCTGGTGTACATCCATGGCCCTCGAATCTGGGAGGTCTTGTGGGTTATACGGGATAGGGGAAAGTAGTTGCGTGGCCGACACCACCCCGGCTGGGGAAAATGTGTAGGAATAAGGTAAGGGGAAAATGGGTTGTTTTATGTCTGTCGCCGAGTACTCGTCGGGGACGAGCCGGAGAGATTTCGGGCTGTGGTTCGGTCGGGGATGAGTCTTTACGACCGAGTGATTCCCAACCGAACGGCTGCTCTTGATCGGTTGGCTTGTAGACCGCAGACACGAGAACGTGGTTAGCTCGCGACGAACAGTACGAACATTCTGCTTGACGTTTTGGACAGGGATTTTCCAAACTTCCAGCTTCTAGGTCGGGAGACCAATGCGGGACCAGAAAAGTCGGAAGACTATGGAGGTCCGGAAAGGGTTCGTAGCTGGGGAAAAGGTGAAGGAAACGGCCCAGGAGAGATCCCTCGTAACGCGGAAGCGGTAGCAGAGGTAAGGAAAGAGGTATCCGGGGAGTGGACCAGGAGGAAGTGGAAATGAGGCGAGTACTCGTGTAGCTCGCAATCGTGAATGCACGGGGGGTGCCGTGATCCAGATTCCAGGGGTTCTGTGTAGAGACCCGATTAATTGCAAAAACCCTAGAAGGCGGTAGGCTGACAAATGCACACGCGCGGTAGCAAGCGGTATTGAGAACGGACACGCAGGCGCGATTTGGCGCGAAGCACAACACCAGTGGTCAGGATTTAGGTCTCTGCTTTACCTCCAAGGTCGCTTGCCTCTTTACCGATCGTCGGTTGGTCGGGTTTCCCCGACTGTGCTTAAGGGTGTCCCAAGCACCTACTGTAATGCCGCCAATCGCATGCCAGTTCTGTAAGTGCCTAGCCAGTGTATCAGTAAAGTCTAGTGTATGTACGTCTATCGTCAAATCTACCTAACATACAGTAGGGGTGTACTCAGTTAAAGGGTTTCCACGGGTACCAGTTGGCCGTCCGCACTGCTGTCGTGCTCGCGCAGTCGCGGTGACATCGCTGTAAGGCCTCGTTGAGATGCAACTCTCGCCAGGTCGGAAACGTGTAAGGGCTGTACCTTGCGCGGCAGCGCGGTTACATCAGTCTGCATAAAAGGGGAGCAGCTGTCTAGCTCGAGGTACCGCGAGGCAGCGGTCATCCATCCGTGGCGGGAGCGGGCGCGAGTACTTGGTCACAGCTATAAAGGGGAACTTGCATGTCCGAGCTTCCGGGTCTGGACTAGGACTCAAAAACTTCCTACACTCGCTTGGACTATTTCTGGGCTCCTCAGTCGCTCACGCTAGGGCGACCGACCGAGGAAGACATCTGTTTTTATTCTATCTACTTTCAAGATACTCCTGTAAAGAAGGAGGCCTGCAATCAACGTAACAAGATAATTGGTTAGCATAAATGCGGTTCCTAAAGATACCTATGAGCATGGAGCAAAGATAGAGCATTCCGACTGGTGCCTCCAGTACTTTCATCTTACGATTGTAGTCCGTTGTGGTGAAGTATACCTTCACCTCCTTGGAGACCCACTCCACAGTAATCTCTCTGCTGACATAGCCTAGTTAAAAGCGCTCTGAAATGCCACCATGTTGCTTCCTTGATAAGGTACTTCCGAGAACCACCTCTGGTTGTAACCAGAATTGCCAGTTATGCAATACCCTGTACCGTTGGTCTCTAGTACCTGTGGGAGGTGTTCGCTCAGACCGCTTCGACCATAAAGTGTCCACTCATGCCTATGCCCCTCAATTGGGTCGTTTGCATGTCCGATCAATCCATCAGGGATGTTAACTGCCTGAAACGTGAATGCGTGTTTGCGCTTTTACCAATTGTATGCACCGCGCTAAGACATGTTACCTGTCGAGCCAACAATACCTATCAGAGTTTTAGTACTACCCTCTGCTGGAGGCAAGGGAATCTACAGTCTTCCCTAGTCTTCGGGAAGGCGGTCGGAATGGTAGAGCGACTCCTCTTGTGGAGTCGTACCGACTGTGAACACTCGTGTTCGGGAGACCAGAAGGCCCAAACCCTTCGTTGGGTGGCCTCTCGTAACACTGCGGTGCTTGCTAGGCAGCAAAGAGAAGCGGTTAATCCTAACGGATCAGGGCAGGAAGACCTAGGGTGGTCGAATGTCCGAAGAGTCCTCTCCAAGAGAGGAGGGTTAAACCCGTAAGGGATGATGGAAGCCCAACGCAGAGGGACTCCCTAGAATGGGGTTTGAAGGGGTGGATGGGGGTCGTAGGATCTCACGAATGAGCCGCTTTTGCTAATCTAGTCCAATTCGTCCCGAGGGAGAACGCGGTAAGAAGTGGAAAGCGCTGTACTCCCACTGTACGGAAGGTCAGAGACCTCGCGGGCTCCAGAATGTGCTGCCTAGCCGGCGAACGAAGAGAATCGGAGGGAGCTCCCTAGAGACGCTTACTAGCCGAGGCTAAAGAACACCCTGACTGTGCAAGTTCTGAAGGCCGTTTGTGACCGCACGAGCAGTACAGAGCCTGGTTTACTAACAACGTCCGTTTCATCCCCTCAGATAGAACGCGGATCAATGCGCGGAGAGATTCCTAAACCTACCGGCTGATAAATTTGAACCCTTGTTGCGACGGAAAAGAGAAGATGGTATCAGTGGGTACCTTTCTAAGGGATCACACTGTGCTGGTCAGATTGCCCTATTTACTTAGTCGTAGCTTTTCTTAGCCTACCAAATTATCACTATCAATAAAGGTCCTTGCACTGAGCACTGTATAGCTACACTTTCTCGGCCGGTAGATACTGTCACCTTCCGAAGGGAGGACGCCCTGCTTACAATTTGAGTTCAGAACACACTTATGATAGGTAGGCACCGGCGAATGTCAGTGTCATGGGGGATACTATGAAAGGGCTGCGAAGCGTACTGCGGACGGTGTATCTCACTGAGGGGCGAGTGTGGCCAGGTGTTGGGGCTTGGAAACCATTCCTCACCTCTCCGGATGGGACGCAATCATTGGAGGTTGGACTGCAGACAACAATTCGAGATGATCCGTCAATGAGCAGATGACGGGCGAAAAAGGGTTTTTCCCGTTGTAGTACATTTTCCATAGACACTGTGCTGCTGTTCAGGATTTCAATAAGGATAGTAGGTAATGTTTACACGTGTATATTACTGTAAGTAATTTTCCATAACGGAAACAGGGGCATCGGATAGAGGCAAAGATGGGGACAGAAGCGAACGAAAAATGCGGACGGCGTTTATAGCATGGGGGTATTAGACGGAGGCGAAGGCATGAAGGAGACCAGGGCGGATGAAAGTGGAGATGGTAAAGGAAGAACGCGGTGATGGAAGACCGTGACAGAAAACGGAGACAGTGACCGAAACGGAAAGCGGAGACGGAAGACGGAGATGGAGACGGGGAAGACTCAGAGACAGGTGGGAGCTCAGGGGAGAGGGTAATGGGGATGAAGGACATTTTTGCCAGTCCGAAAGAGCATGACAGAGATAAGCTTAAATGAAAAGAACAAGGGAGACAAGGACTTCGGAGATTGGAGAGATTATGGATTACAGATTTGAGGAAGAAAGATGCAAATCCTATCCAATGACAGTGCGGGCGACGCCCTGCAACGGAGCCACTAATCTCTATGATACTGAAATGGATGTCGGCCCACATCGTTCGTTGTTTTCTCCCATTTTGCAACCCCATTGGCTGAAAGCCAGACCGGAGGTGGACCGTCCATCTCAATGGCCGCCACCTGTCCTTTCTGCCAACCGGGGGGCGGACCGGTGGCAGCGAAGCACGACGGGAAAAAGTGAGCACGGGTGGACACGGGTGAGCCCCAGTATCTCCCGGTACGTGTCTTTCTGGGGGACGGGGATGGCGCCACGTGTCATTTCGGGGAGGGGGAGGGTGGGTAGGAGTGGCCGGAGTGAGCACGGGAGCGCATGAAGGCACATGTGCGCATGCGGTACAAAGGTGGCCTGCGATGGTACGGGTGCAGACATGGGCACGGATTCGCACGCGGGGGCACGGTTGCCTACAAGGAAGTGTGTGGTCACGCGGGCAGAAGGGATATGCAGGGGCAGAAGAGGCGACGGGACACTAGTCGATGGACAGGCATAAGAGGCTACTGAGGAACGGGTGAGCCTGCCAGCACAGGTGGAACGCCGGCACGGGTGGCACGCGGCTATGGATGCGTACTGGGGCGCATGTAGTCACGATGGGCAGGGTGATCGTGTCACCGGGCTATAAGTGCCTACGATGGCACCGATAGGTGCTAGAGTGATCCTATTGGTCGGTCCGATCATTCCTGTATGAAATACCAAGGAACGCTATCATAGGGGCAGGGAAGGGCTGGGTGCAAGTCCGGGAATAGGACAGAGAGGGACAGAGGTGGACAGCCGCGCGGGCGGGCATGCAGGTAAACACGGGAACCGGGATTATTTCTCTGCTGTAGGAATTCCGAACTGTAAGCAACCAAAATTGGTTCGTTCCCTTAGACACGGACACTATATACACGGGTCAAGATGTCGCTGTAAAGAAACGTTCCGTAGAAACTGCGCTGCTTTTCATGACGGGAATAAGGATAGCACGCCATGCGCACACATGTACCTTACTTTAAGAAAAGACAGATAGCATTTACGGGAGCATTGGATGTTGGTTGGGATGGAGGATTGAGTCCAAGATAAAACTCGTATGGGGTGTATTGTAGGGGGAACTGGACGAAAGTTGTCGCGTGCCCGAGACGAAAGCAGAGAAAACTGTAGAAGGTGTGGGGCAGATGCAGAACGGAAAGCAGAGACGGAGAAGGAGACGGACGTGGAAATGGATACGAAATTGGAGACGGATACTGAGGTGGAGACGGAATGCGGGGACCGAGACCGAGACCGAGACTGAGACCGAGACCGAGACCGAGACCGAGACGGGAACGGAGACGGGAACGGGGCAGGGGAAAGCATCGGGAGACGGATACAAACGGAAGCCGGAGATGGACACGGAAGGCAAGGAAGCTGGAAACGGAGACGGAATCCGGAGACGGAAACAACGAAAGTCAGAAGCTGGAGACGGAGACTTCGGAAGACGGAGACGAAAGACGGAAGAGGGCCCAGGGGAGGATGGAGGAGGTGAAATGGGGCGGTTTCAGGCCGAAAAAGGAGCGGTAAATAGTACAGGGACAACAAGGGATGTCTAGGAAACTGTCTCAGAGAAAGGAGATATATAATTCAGAGATTGTACTGAGTACGTAATATATGCCATACATGTTAGAAGGATGAAAGATGAAAATCCTATACAAAGGCAATGCGGGCGAATCCAGCATCGGAGGCACTAGTCGCCTCTAACGAAAATGAGCTTGCGAATTGGCCAAAACATGGACCCTGGTCCATATTTCAATTTCCCAAATCCCAAAACATTACACTGGGCCTCTGCCAGCCCCGGTGCCGCGCAACAATGTTCACAGGTGAAGCACGTGATACTCCCACTCTTGGCCCCCTAATTAAAATAGTTGTGTCGGGCAACTGCAAATAGATTTGTGAGATCCACCATCCACGGACCCGAAAACCGGACCACGGTCCAAATTTTAATTTCCTAGATCTGATAAATCCTAACTTAGTCTCCGCCCACTTCGGTGCCGCGCAACGACGGCCGCGGGCGGAGCCCGTCACGGGACCACTAAAGTATTACAAAGTATTGTAGAGGATCGAAATTTAAAGGGTTCGTAAACTCTAACCCCTCTGTACAAGAGTGCGGCAAACATGTACTTTGGAAGTCGGCAGTTTAGAACCAAAAATTCATATACATTGCGGCAGT
Organism: Bonnemaisonia californica; assembly: GCA_032355485.1. NCBI lineage: Eukaryota > Rhodophyta > Florideophyceae > Bonnemaisoniales > Bonnemaisoniaceae > Bonnemaisonia > Bonnemaisonia californica. The sequence continues at coordinate 8,849 of JAUBNZ010000402.1, forward strand.
GTTCGTCTGCTCAAAATTTGAGAATATGATAAGCCTTGCACTGAGACCTATCTTCTGTTAGGCTCCTTATCTAGAAATGTACAATACTTCCAATTTCAAGGCCGCCCCAGCAGAAGGGAACCTTTTATTTGAAACAGATGAGTACATTGGCCAATCAGTGCACGCGAGCCTTACAGAGAAATAACATCAGTCGAGTGACCACTTTGCCGCTGCAGGTACCATATTGTGGAGTACACAACCTTCTCGATCATTTGGATTGCAGTGCTATTGTTGGTTCAGATCTTCCTTATCATGTTCATTCTTTTAAAAAATGAAGTATGATAAGGAAGACCTTAATCGTTTGCTCGCCTCAGGTAGACGTGCACAGAACATTTCTGTATTCTTTTGTACACATTTGAAGCAAATGGGATGGTCCAAGATAAAATAAATGGGGCGCCTAGTTAGATCCTTTTGACAGGGTTTCGTAAAAACGCAGGGGGGTTTAATAATTATTTTCCACTATTGAAAACGTTTTTAGACCTCAGCGCCACACGAATCTACTTCGTTTAAAACCGTTTAGCCCCAGAGAAGACCTCATCTTCACCAAACGACACCTGCAAAAAGATCCACGCTGAAAGCATTCTTCAACCCGAAACGGCTGAAAATTGGGGTGTGCTGGTATATAGTTTATTATCCGCATAGTGTACATTGGCCACATTTATTATGCACTTTACGCAACGAGATTTCAAGCAACTAAATCGATAAAGCTGTGCCGGGTATGCTGGCGTACTGCTATACTGCTTTTCTATTCATGATAGTCTCATAATTACCTTCTGCAGTAGGGAGAGGAGTGGTTTGATCAGAAAGGGCTGCCTTCACGACTACTTTTATACGGAAGGCTTGGAGATAGGACTACTCTCTGTCACCTGTTTCTGTAGCTACCTATTATTCCCTATCTTATTCGTTGTAGTGTTCTATATATGTGCAGCCTTCGATACAATGGCCCAATTGGTTTCTTCTCTGGTGTTATCTCGGTGATAGTATCTTCCATGAGTGAGTGGCCGTCTTGCTTAACAATAATGTTTTCAATTGCATGTTCAGGAGTTCTGAGTTAATCCTGTGTTGCTTCCATTTGTTGTAACCTCCTCAGTTCCAGTGTCCGATGGGATACTTCCTGTCGAATTAAGTGGATATTGGGAGGTATAGGAATAGTTCCTTTGGGGATCTTGTTGTTATTGCTCTATGAAGTTAAGTTCTGCTTGTTAGGCGAGGTACACTAATACAATGGGCGGCCCACTGTATCAGTGTACTTGGTCTAGCACTATAGACGGGGTCCACTTTGTGCCCTCTCTATAGTGCTACCTCCTGTAGAGCCCTGAAAACTTACACTATAACATGCCCTGCCCTATTGGGACTCTACCCTTCATTTGATCACGACCTCAGTTATATTGGCCTGGCTCTGGCTCTTATGAGGCTCGAAAGCGTCAGACAGGACGCGCTTTGCTTTGCGAAAAAGCAGTGCTGCGCACTGCACAGCCCGGAGATCAGTGCGGGGCTCAAGTTTGGCGAAGCAATCCCCAGCCTCATTACTATACAAAGGATCATTGAAAGAATTTTAAGCTTCTATATATTCTACTGTAGAAACGCCGTGACTCTGTAACAATGTGATGTGATTACATGATGCAACGTGTTCTACGTGCGTGTACTGGAGATAGAACGTTGTTATGTTATCTAGAACACTCGGATACGGGGCCAGAACATTCTGGATACGGTACCATGACATGTTAATAGGGTTGTTTACATTGCAAGGAGATACGACAGTACAATAGCTGTGTATAGCGTAGATTATTGGCTTTATTTGTGATTATTTGCTGATAGGTATGCCTACGTGGTTTTTAACGAAGGTTAAGGCAGCACTGCTGTGCAATTCTGTACAGCCCAGCAAGGGGAAAACGCCATTTAAGGATAGTGTAGGGGATTACTGTAGTTGTAAGTCTGTCTCTATAGAAGGCAATACTCGAAGCTAGCTTCGAAGAGGGGACAGAGATATCCAACCGACAATCATCAACCAGATACCCGAAAATTGCTAAGAGGTACGCTCGTACTGACTATATTCAACATTTGGCAACCCATTCGTTCCATTGATAGCATCACATCGGCCAGGGCTGCTAATGGGGCTCGAAAAAGGGGATTCATTAGCGCAGTGTACGCGCGCCCGTGGAAATCAATTTTGTGATTGGGTCAATATATTTGGTCTTTTGAACTTCTGTAATTTTTCTTTTTGTTTGATTGGTAGAATATTCGATCATCGAGGTTTCTTTTTTGGTCACTTTTCGAAATTCTTGAACTGTTCCCGTGAGAAGGAGAGCCGGGTGCAGGTAAGCTCACACGTTACTCTGAGAAGTTGGTGCTATAGTTTGAGCTTCGTCGATAGAGACCTTGGAAAGAGATGTCCCACTGGAGTAGTGACGTGAGTGGATTCCTCAGCAGATTTGATAGTGTCTCAGTTGCGCCGAGTCGCTCTAGTATTCTCTACAATTCTCTCTTCTATTAGGTGTTACGTAGGACGACTAATTGGGCCAAGGTTTTGAGTTCCGCTCCGGGTTTGATCAGGTAGATTCAGATGCATGGCCTTGGACTGTTGGAAAATCCAATTGGACTTGAAGAAAAGTAGCTGGAAAACAGGCCTCCTCGTGCTGCGTTCTTGCAAGAGACCTGACAGGACCATTGGTTGGTTTATTAACCTTCTGGGGAACTCTCATAAGGATCAGAGCGGTTGCTCCAGGACGCCGGAGTGGGTAGAAGTTGAAAATCGTCCGACTCGGACGAGATCCGAGGGACGAGGGCCCGACCCTAAGTTAAAATTTCAAGAATTCAGGAGGAAATAGAAGGAGTTGATTAGGCTTAACAAATCTGGGATGTTTGAGGGAGCTAGGGAATCCGTTGCGGTGAACGCATGATTATATCAGATAGGGCACTTCATACATCTATCGCAAGAGGAAGAAACTGATAGGCCTTTTTCAGAACAGACAGTGGAAAGTATTGCTTCCACATTCTTAGCAGCCACATCAAACGGTTGAGGGTTCATGAAGGTACAGAATGGTGAAGTACCAACCACCTGGGCTCAAATTCAGACATCCGTACGCAATGCATTTTTCCTCCAGATAGCCTACGAAAGTACAGGGAAAAGCTAAAGAAGATCTCTCTGCGGAACTCAGTAGAGAACTACCTCGCAAAATTTGAAACACAGTCATTTTTATTCCTGGAATGAAAGAGGATGGAAAGATTGACAGATTCTGAGTTGGTTCGACACCGTAAATTGGACTGGAAGTTCTGAAGATTGGCGTTCAAACGTTCGATGAAGTCGCTAAGAATGCTTCGAATGTGGATGGTGCCTTTTTAGATCAGGGATGTTTTCAAATGGGCCGATGGACACCTAAGTGCAAGAAATGAAGGACCACAGCATATGGAAATCGGTAACGTCGGACGACAAAACTGTACTAGGCAGAAGCGGCGTGATATTGATCTGAATAGTAATTCCTTCTTCAGATTTCGTAAGCCTGGTTGTCGCCCTTGCAACTGTGGTAAGATTGGAGGAGCTTAGTAAGAGGAAATCTGTGAGCTCAAACGAAGTTGATGAGGATCGCACTTGCCCCTGTGACCCTCCGATGTCGGAAAACTAGAAGGTCCGCCGAAAAAATGTGTGCTAAGGACGGACCTGAGAATATTACTATGGAATTCCTGGCTGCAGGTTTTAAGCAGTTGCATGGCGAACTTCGGATTGTGAGACTGGAGGTGAAGAAGGTCTCACGTGAACCAGCGGAAATAAATTCCACTATCCAGATTCAATATGATTCTACTGTTGGGCTTGTTCCGAGGAGAGCCTCCTCATACCCCGAGGTGAACCAAATTGTAAAGGAGTTCGAGTACTGAAGGATGATGGCTGTAACAATAATGTGGTATTACATGAATTATTCCTGGAAAACAGGAAGTTGTTTAGAGTAAGGAAGAAAGAGATTGAATTCCGGCACTCCAAGTGTGAGTCAGTGGAAAATTCATCTGAAAATATCTTTGGGGCAACTATTCGTATCGGATCCCATGTTTACACGTCAAACTGGGTATTCAAAAGTTGCAGATACGATGTTCTCTTAGGAATGCCGTGGCATGTGGCCAATAATCCCAAAATTTCTATTTACAACGGGTTGTATCCGTAATTAATATGAGCTTCCGCTGGAGTGAGAATTAGTGAAGAGCAATAACATTGAAGTCATGAACCTCGGAGAAAAGAAATTCAGAACATTGCTGAAAAAGAAAGGGTCAAACGAAGACTTCCAGGTGTTTCAACTGATCGAAGTGCATAATAAGACAGTTGAGCACAATAATAAGCTCTTGTTTGGCAATAATCACCATGTCGGGAAGATATTTTTGCAAGTATGGAATGGTATTCAAGGATGAACTTCCTGATGGATTACCACTAGAAAGATCAGTGGATCATGAGATCGAGGTTGAAAAGAACGCTAAACCACGACATCGTCCGCTCTTTCAGCTGTCGCCTGCAAAACTGCAATATTCAAAGAGTTATTTTGAAGACATATGGAGAAGAAGGAAGATTAGACACAGTTAGTCTCCCTATGATTCTTGTCTGTTCTTGGTTAAGGATATGAACTTGCTGCTGCAAGGTTTTGTTGGTTATCATGCTTTGAATCGTATATCAAAGAATCATAAAGCACATTTGCCCAGATCAAAAGGGACTTTTGACAGACAAGGAGGAGCATGTCTTTTAAAAGTTGGACTTGAAAACTGGTTTTCATCAGATTCGACTGAAGCCAGAAGATATCGAGAAGAATGCATTCAATACGAAGTACAGACAGTTTGAGAATTTAGTGATGCCGATGGGGCTTTGAAACGCTCTAGCAACGTTTCAATCACTTATGAATCGTACATTCAATGATTGCATTGACGTTTTCCTATTTTTGTATATGGACGACTGACTCATCTTCAGTAACGATGAGGAGCCAATTCTCAAGCATGTTGAAACGATTTTTTCGCGTCTCAAAGAGAACTGTTTCTTCCTCTCTCGAAAGAAATGTGAATTCATGAACGAAAAGATGAAGTTTTGAGGAGTGATCGTCGGAAAGAATGGAGTTATTGTCCACACGGAAAACGTCGAAGTCTTGATTAACAGGCCAAATCCCAAGACTTTGACTGATTTATGAAGTTTCCTGTGTTTTGTATAGTTTTTTCAGCGATTCGTGAAAACGTTCTTTGAGAAAACAATACCTCTAACTGATCTTATTAAGAAGGAAAATGGAATCCACAGAGGGGAGAAAAATTGCGATGAAGCATTCGAATCTCTAAAGAACGCGATTACAAGTTTACCTATCTTGGTCGCCCAAAATCGGAACTAAAACTTCCATGGGCACTTTGATGTGTCCCAGTTAGCTTTGGAAGGAACATTAACACAGGTGGACAGTGAAGCTAATGATCGGGTGATTGCGTTCTTTTCGAAGAAGTTCAATCCATCAGAATCAGACTTTTCTGCAAACGATCGAGAGTTGTTGGGTCCGGTAAACTTCTTGCAGATATCCAGATACTATTTGGAGGGATCGCGTTTTGACAAAATCACTCATAATCAGGTGTTGAAACATTTGTTTGCGAAACCGAAGGTAAGTCGGAAGGAAGCAAGATGGATGGAGATTTTTAGTAAGTTTGGTATCTTTCCAATTAATCTCAAGCCAGGGAAAATACAGGTATTGGGATATAAATTATCAAGAGAGCCTGCTGTGATAGAACGAAAATCCCACTCTGTTTTGTTCAACGCGGTGGAACCTCCGGAATTTAAACTCGATTTCATCATCGGAAAGTAAGAAGATGACCAGTTCCTATGCCTAAATTTCTGAGCAAAGGATGGGGTCTTGCCAAGTGACCCAATTCAGAGATCTAAAGTGGACAAGTTGGCGTTGTTGCTTGACATTGATGGAAAGAGACTCCTTTACCAAGGAAAACTATGCGTACCACGCAGATATTTCACTAATGTATTAAAACTGGCGCTTGAATCCAAGATTTCTGGTCATTTTGGAATCTCTAAGACAATCTCAGGACTGGATGGTTACCATTGGCAGCATAAAACAAGGGACGTAAAGAAGTACACCCAGGGATGTCAGTTTTTTCAACAGAAGGAAGAGCACGAAGGTCAGAAGATGACAGATCCTACGCCTTTGGAAGTACCAGATCGAAGATGGGACTCAGTTGCAACGGACTTCATCGTCAGCTTACTTGAAACAAATAATGGCTTTGATAGTATCACGACTTATGTGGATAGGTTGTTCAGGATAGTTCACTTCCTGCCTTCCCCTTCATCTGATACAGCTATGGAATTTGCTAATGCCTTCTTTAGTAATCTGTTTAAGCATCAGGGGTTACCTGACAATATCGTCTCGGATAAGGACTCTAGGGTTACTTGGAAGTTCTAGGGGCGTTCAATTAATTTATATGGTGTGAATTTCGGTGCTATTGCTCTTATCACCAGGACGACTGGTTGAATTGTTACTTTCCGCCACGTTCGTGTACAACACAGGTGTGGGTGATGACCTTGGAATGTCTCCATTTGAAGTTGATCTGGGATGGATACCGAGATATTCCTTGTACATGATCTCCAGCATGGATTTTCCTAATGAGTCAGTTGATGCGTTCAAGAAGCAACTAAAAAGCTCACTTGAAGATACACAGTTTTCGCATCATTTGGCAAACGCTCGAAAGTCTGCGCAGTCTTTGAAAAGGTAAAGGGTACCGTGATATAAGCATGGAGCTAAGTTTTGGACCAAAAAGACGTTTTCCAGTGATGCCTATTTAAGGGCACATAAATCACAGAAGTTATCTACAAGAAATTATGGGCCATATATTATTACTAAGTTTATTGGAGAGAATGCTGTGAAGTTGGATGCTCCTAGTCATTTGAGAATTCGTCCTGTCGGTACTGTTGTTCCTACAACACCATATCAGTAACAACCTTCTGATATTGCACAGCTCTCGTTCCGAGACCGGATCCAATTCCGTCTGCTGCGGGAAAAAATACGAAGTAGAAGCCATCCTCTCCCATAGCAAAACAGGAAGAGGATATCAATGGATAAATTTGATGAAAGGAGCACCGAATCAACAATCAGAATGGCAACCGACTAAAACATTTGTCGCTCGTGATGGTACGGTGATTGAGAGTTTTCATCACCATATTGCTGCGAAACGCTTGTTACCTCAATTACATTGAAGAGGACGCCATTTGGAAGGAGGTGGTATTTGCGTAACAATGTGATGTAATCACATCATGCAACGTGTTATATAAGCCCGTACTGGAGATGGAACCGTGTTATGTTATCTACAACCCTCGGATACGGTGCCAGAACATTCTGGATACGGTACCATCACATGAAAATAGGATTTTAGATGACACGGAGATATTGCAGTACAATTGCTGTGAAAAACGTGCATTATTGGTTTTATTTGTGATTAATTCCTGACGTGAATGCCTACGTGGTTGTTAACGGAGTGTAAGGCAGCACTACTGTGCCATGGTGTATAGCGAAGCAAGGGGAAAACGCAAGTTAAGCATAGTGTAGGGTGTGGGAATACAACCTCAGGGATCCTGGGCTTAGCTCGGGAGATCAGACTTGCCGCGAAAGGATTCCATGCCTGGCAGTTGCCGTCTGCGATATGGGAGCCCTCACGAGTTTGTAAGGCTCTTGGAGGTGTGGATCACACTTCCGAGTGGCGGTAGCGGTGACGTAGGGTTCCTACGTCGTTCTCGACTAGGGATGTAATGAAGCTCTAGTGCACGGAGTAGAATCGATGTGGCGTAGCCGTCTGTGTAGATCCGGAGTTAAAGGAACAGAACAAAACAGAGCAGGACAAGGCTTATGGAATCCGTCGACAATGAACACGTGAATTGGGCAGACCGTGCTTAGAAACCTCAGAATCGTTATGATGGGACGGACCTCAGGGCAGGCAGCCGGGAATAAACGACAGGATAAGGGACTCGAAAAGGGGACAGGACAGAATGGAGGTCGTCAGGGGACAAATGAGGGGAAGGGAGATACGCAACCTACGTGCGAGGCCTCCAAGACTAGAGTCTAGTCTTAGATGTGCAAAAGGGCAGGAGGAGGATGAACCGGCCGTGAGTTGTAAGGTCAAAGCCATCTGCCTTTTAGTTTTATAGGTCCTTGCGTTGTCCGCTACAATCTCTACAGGGAAAACAGAGTCGAGTCTATAGGCTAACCAACTAGATTTAAGGCTACTGAATTACCACGTCATGCTAGCATGATATTGCAGGCTCGTCGTCCCTCAAGCTGCTATGCCGCCATGGCCCGAGGGTAATCAACGCATTGACAGATTGGGTATGTGCCCACGCAAACGCATAATCCATGCAATTCTACGGTCACGAAATATGATTTGTTTATTTTCTCGAAACAAACGTGTACCTGTGAAGGTACACATGGGTCCGAAAAGAACGAATCCAATCCGGTTCGGTGCGGACCACCCAGCTTCGAATCTCCCCTTGCCGACCTGTACCCTACAGGCGCACGTGGACACGCGGGGTCGGCCAGCAGACATTGGCGGCCTCCCGGAGGGGCACTACAGTGCCCCAGACGCAGGGCCGCCGGACCTGATCCCACATGTGTACCCGCTAGGGGCACTTGTGCCTACAACTCTAGGCCCACTCCGGCTCGGTGAGGACCACCGGGCTCCGGATAACCGCGTGTCCACGCGTGCCCTAGGGACACACGTGG
>JAUBNZ010000403.1:0-17581 GCA_032355485.1 Bonnemaisonia californica
GTCTTCACGGCCATGTCCACTGCCTCCGCCTGTGAGCGGGACGCTCACACCTCAGGAGGGAGCCGTGTAGTATCCAGCCATACCCGGCTGGGGCTACTGGGCCCCGCGCCATGGTAACCTCAGGGGCGCACGACGCTGAGTACGGTACAGGAGTTATGTAACCCCGGTGCAGAGCGTTCCTGAACGGGCGGTACATTTTTTTCCACGGACACCAGTGCACTTCACAGTGCACGCGTGCCCGGGATGGGGACTTACAGGCCAGATCGGTACGGACTGCCGTAATCTGGATTCCCCCGCACCCATGTGTACCCCTTTGGGAACACGTGTGCGCTTGGGACCAGGGTGGCTTACAGTGCTTAGTCCAAAAGGGGCGCATTAGTGCCCAAGGACCGAAGCAGTCGGACCTGAGCCCCCAAAACCCCATCTGCCATGACTTCCAATGAGCGATCGCCATCATCGACGGCGCCAATTACAGTACCGCCGGCCGACCCCTCGCGGGTCGGCCTGCATAAGCCATCTACCAGCTACCCCTTACAGGGCAGCAGTGGAGGGTGGTGCGTGCGGCTGTCTGTAAGCCACGTGTACAGATTGCGTAGTCACACCACCTAAGGAGGTACTATTGGCCAAAATTTAGTAGTGTAAGCAAAGGGACGTATAATAGTATTTAAGGGATTAGCAAAGGACTATCCTACAACTATAGAGTCGGCCAAGACCTCCCCTTTGATATTACAACTCTACTTGTGGAACAACACGCCTCGTGCCGTTCTCGACTACCGTCCTCTAGCAGGAAGACATCGGCTCTGTTAGCACCAGCTTGGCTCTACGTAGACCTCACTGCCCTCGACCGCCCACAAAACCGCCATCCGCGCGACACACCACACGTGGTGCACCGTTAGCTTTCACCCGTCCTATACCCCCCTTTTGTCCCCGGCACGACCACATCCGTGGCCGTGCCTCACGAGACCCTAGCCGACCAACCCACCCCCTGGGGGACAGGCAGGCCGGTGGGCGGTCCACTAGCAGCGCTCTAAAGATCCCTTCGCCACGACCGTTTCTGGTCGTGTTTGAGTGGGTATTCCACCTCGCTAACCCTACCTCACCCTGGCCGGCGAGGCAGGGACACGAGCAGCAGCCTCAGGCTTCTCAGACAGAAGGCGAAAGGATAAAATTTGCTCTCCCGCCCCACCGCTACCGGCTACTATGGACACCAGTATGCGGAGGGTGTTCAGGCACTTTCTGTAAATACTACAGTATCCGCTTCCCTTCCGGTTACTCGCCGACAAGGTGATACTTCCAGACTTCCGAACCCGCCTGGCTAGGCGGACCACTGACTGACTACTTTAGCTCACAGGATCCTCCTCCTTGGAGAGACAGTGCCAGCGCCCACCTCGCGTACGCTCCCAACCCAGGGACCCACTGAGATAGGTTAGCCACGCAGCTCTAGTTCCCCCGACCAGCCCTTCAGCCCCCAAATTCCACTCTAGGGGCTCCGTCTCCGTGAGAGTCCTATCATCCGTACTGGGTTTACCATCCTTTCCTTGGAGAGGGTTCCGCGGACATTCGACCACTCTAATTCTACGTGCCTGATTCGATGGGTAGTTATCCCTAGCTGCTGCAGCTCAGCACACTGCACCAGCTACGAGATCCCTGGAGTTCCATGCCATGCTGGCGTGACACTACAGGCTCCTCATCCCCCCAAGCTAGTATGCGGGCCACGGCCCGAGTAAAATCACCGCAATGCCTGATTGGGCACCTTCCCGCACACACGGAAAAACTGTATAATTCTACGGTTACGAATTATGATTTAATTATTTTCTGGAAACACACGTGTACCTGTGAAGGCACAGGTGTGTCCGATAACTATGAATCTAATCCGACTCGGTGAGGACCACAGAGTGTCGGACCACCCCGTTTCCATCTGTACCCTACGGGCACACGTGGCTACGCGGGGTCCGCCGGCATACATTGACCGCGTCCCTGAGGGGCACTACAGTGCCCGGACGCAGGGCCACCGGACCAGACCGCAAACGTGTACCCGTCCGGGGGCACGAGTGATTACAGCTCTAGGCCCACTCCGGCCCGGTGAGGACCACCGGGCTCCGGATGATCGCGTGTCCACGTGTGCCCCGGGGGCACACGTGGATGCGCATGAACAGCGGGCGGACCCCCACCTGTACCCACAGGAGCATTCCTCTGCCCCGGAGCATTACTCTCTGGGTCTCACCCCCTTGTGCAGCACCGCTGCCACACCTACCAATGGGCAGCTTCCATCGCTAGCAGCCGCCCATCACAGTACCGCTGCCGACCCTTCATGGGCCGACAACCCCTAAAGCCATCCATCTGCCACATTCCGCAGGGCAGCAGATGGAGGTGACCTGAGCACCACTGTAAGTCTATATGTACTGCTGAGTGCCGGCCACCTGGCGGTACATTAGGAAGATTTAGTTAGTATTTTACTGTAAGAACTAGGGTGCAATTCTAGTATTTAAGGCTTAGCTAACTATGTAAACTACCCACTAAAGTTGCAACCGAGACCTCCGGATTTCACCTTACAACTCAACCAGGAACAGAGTGCTCTCAGCCGCCCCCTACCACCTTTCCTCCGCGGGAAAGGCGTTGGTTCGGTAGGTCCGGCGTCGCTCTACGTCCCGTTCAACTGCCTTGACCGCCCAAACTCGTCATCTGCAGGGTGTTCCACACGTGGCACGTCGCTAGCTTCTGTCCATCACCCCTCTTTTCCCACTTTGCAAGACCACTTCCATGGCCGTGCACTGAAACCCCCAAGCACCCTACCTTTCCCCCTAGGGAAAGGCAGGGCGTTGGGCGATTTCTGGCAGTCCACCACCTCGACACCCTACCTTTCCTTTGCAGTAAAGGCAGGGCGGAGAGCAGCTACCTCAGGACTTCTCAGACCTGGAAGCGATAGATATATTTGGCTCTCTCCGCCCCACCGCTACCGGCTACTAGTGACAATAGTAACCGGAGGGTGCTCAGGCGCTTTTCTGTAAATACTACACCCGCAGCTCCCGCCTCCCACTCAAATCTCCGTCCATCGTACGGCCGACCACGATGCCTACCTCTCCGCACAACACACCACCCGTCACACCGTTCACCAGGATATCCACCACGTCGCCCACCATCCCGCTCACCACGCCGTCCATCACGACTGAATGCAAACCTTCCTCCAAACCGGCCACCACGCCTCCCATCAACCCAACTTCGCCCAAGAGAAGGAAGAAAATCGCCGTGGGTGGGAGGAGCTCTACGTTTTCCTCAGGGAAAGTAGAACGTCTGCTGGATACGTCGGATGGGAGCCTCCCAGCTTGTAATGACGAGTGGGCGAGTGGGAGACTGTCGCTCGTATTCACAATACAAGATATCCGGATGGTAACCGTACTGCAGATTCTCTAAGCCGTAAATTTTCTATGCTCTACCGCTGTGAAGTGCCAACAGGGGATCCACGCATTCGACCAAACGTCTTGCGTGCTAAGCGTATTCGCAGCCATATTACAGAACGAATTGATATGGGCGAGGGGTCTGAATATGAAGTAGATCTTATATTTTCGGGTGGTGATTATAGTGGACTTCACCAAGATTATGGTGATAATGCAAATGGAGACCGGGGGCTGGAGGCTCAGACGATATCATTACCACGGATGGGATGGCTAACACACCAGGTTCCAGGTGAGATGACTAATACTCCAGGTTCTACGGCAACTGTACCTATTTTAAACAGGCATGGTCACCGTGGTAGGAATACAGAGGTAAAAGAAGAGGCTTTCGTATCAATCTTGAAGGCCTCAATAGTCCAGGACCATATCCGTAGGGAAGAGGACAAGAAAATAGCGCTAATGGAGAGGATTGAACAAAAAGAGCCCCTAGAATAGGAAAGGAGGATACGGGAGAAGCAGAGGGAAGAAGAGAGGCAGTACAGGCAGCATCAAAGGGATGATGAAAAAGAGCGTCAAAAGAAGAACGCAAGAGTAGAGAATCGTTAATGCAAATGATGCTTGGCTCGGGAAGGGGTCCACAGGGGGTGTAGTTCCGCGGTATTCATCTTCTTACAAGTAGTTCTAATTCAAATTGAACAAAACAGTGTTGGCCTCAGCACTCAGGTGTGGCATATATGTCGACTGTATTTGGTTGATAAGTTATTCTATATACGAATTACTAGGTTCAAGATTAGTTTCCGCTCACCTCTTCCCTCGTAAACCAACCTATCTTTTAAACGAGGAAATGACACCTGCAATACTCCGATGCTCCATTCTGAAGCTTTTCGAGAGGAAGTTGCTTGCCAAGCTTTACCAATTACTTCTAAATCCTTATTAATTGGTAATTCCTGTCTTGACTTGATGAGGAAGGGGTATTTAGCCTTGCTGAAAGCAGAGCCAACAAAAACCTTACCGTCATTTCGCTCGAACACGTTTTCTAATTTCTTGTAAATAGAGCCCCACTTTCCTACCTTGGAATCATGCATTGAACCTGGATCATTTACCGCACATGAAATTACTACGCCACTCGGAGTGAAAACTATTACATTTCCACTATAATCCTCATGTGCCCATCCATTATAAAACATGTTTTGGATGAGGGCATCTCCAGACTGTTGCAGATATATTTTAAGACCATCTGCAACAGCGTAAACATTCCCGACTAAAGGATACTTAGCAGGGAAAGAATCCTTCTATATCACAATTTCTTTATCTTAAGGAATCCTTATTGAAGAATTTTCGTCCTCCCGCAACACATTCAGCAGAATCCTTCTTCCAAACCGAATGAAAAGAGATCAAACAGATGCTTTTATACCAAATAAAATACAAAGAACCATCTCTGATTTCATGGTAAAATACCATGTCAGTATTATAAATAGACTTTGTTAAGAGAAAATTGATCTCTGCCTTTCCCTTCTTTTTCGATGCTGTAGAATTAACCTGATTGCTCCATGGTCTCTGTAAGGCGAGTAGGCTTCATACACGACCTTGAAAGGTACGAGCAATTTGCGAATCGTCTGGTGGTCGAAACCGGAGAGGGTTATGAGGGACTGATCGCAGCCGACCCCGAACAAAGTTTTGGAGGCTGAAGAGGATGGATGTTGGAGAGAGGCGCGGGCGGTCCGCCTGTCACGACGGCGCCTGGCGGCAAGGGATAAGATATGTTTGAGGGTGATCCTCTTCTGTCGCCTGGAATTCTCAATAAGGGCTAGAAGGAGAAGGTTTTTGGGCGAGCCATAATTTCAGTTTGCTCTGAGCGGAATGAGGCATGAATAGCATGCAAAGGCCTGAGACTCTTCCATATCAAGTATTCACAAGTACACAAGTACAAGTAGTGCAGAATGGAAATAGTGTGAAGTAAAATTAGTGTAATGTGAAATTAGTGTAAAGAAAATGGTCTATTGCGACGAATTTACTTTATGTTGTCCGTGTCATTTAGTTCAGGAACCGCCCATTAATAGTGTACTGTATAATAATATATTATCCATTAAATAAATGGAGCTGCGGTTGCTTTCTAACACAGCAATGTAGCCGATGGAGGGGTGCACATGTAAGGTCCGTGGCGTGGGCACGGTGAGAGGGGGCATGGCGGCCTGTGCTCACCACACTGGGAGTTATGATCGGAAATATTATGATACGATTCCAAGACTCCGTGTCAAAACATTACTTTTATTGGCTTGGTCAGCTGCTTGCCGATACAGTATGTCAATCGTGACACTTCGTATGAGTCGAGTATCCCTGCCATCATGGCGAGGGACATTCGACTCAAGGGTATCTAGGGCCAAGATACCCTTTTGTGAGGGATCAAAACTGAAGCAAGGTACATTTACCCCTCGAAGGGTAGGTAATCTTGCTATTACTTATCGGATAATGATATCAGTTGCTCCTTCGATACTTATTGTTCACAATGGCAGGCGGTTTATTTTAGCGAGGTCTAATATAATGGATAATGGATTAACCCGACATCTCTTCGCAGCCGTGAAGGTTGGCAGCATTTTGATCATAGAGATCACCTCATATCGGCGAAATTTACATCTTTGTACTCCAGTAGTCGAGCAATCCCGAATGGAAAAAAACGCCCAGCGCATCACCATATTGGAAGGAAAACAACAAATTTATGTGCCAGTCGCCTCAACATAAGGACAAGTAGCAGAAATCTCTATGACCTAAGATCTTCATGCTCTCGCCATTTTCTAGTAGAAAAGAAACGATTAATCAGAGCTCATCCCATATTGTTCTTCCATCAGTCCAAGTAGATAAAAACCTGCTATATGAAATTGTTACGAGGGGAAGTTCTAGACAACAGAGTATTCTTATGCGTCTTATATTGACCTGGACTTAGAAGGGGAGGTTTCGTAACATAACTAATAACATATCTAACTATGCAACCCTTCCAAGAGTATTTCCTACTTTCCCATACTAGCCAAGGATGAGTTCAAAATCGCATTGAATGGCATCGATGTGGTATTTGATTTACTTAGAACGGAACCATGCGTTGGGAGAAACGAATAGTTCGTAAGGCCAAACCCACTGGCATTATTTGAAATCTATCGAAATTCCTGCATACTCGAGTGGAAACTTAAACTGATTTTGCCACGCTGGGCCTTCTAAAATTACGAGTGGTTACAGGATTTCTGGATGCCTGTAACAGGAAATCGTTCGCACAAGCAAATTACTTCCCTACATTTAGGGGCAGACTTGTCCGCGTCGAAGGGAGACGCCAGGGCAGGGATGATGGTTAATTATCGTCTGGATTGGTGGCCACGTCACCGGTGGAGGAGGTGGAGGAGTGCCGTGCGGGAAACACTTGTTCCTCGAGGCCGTCGTGTCGAAGACACACTTCCCACCCCAGCATTTTTTGGTGGCACACTGGAGACCTGATGAGCAGTGTTCACATTCGTCACTGAAACATCTCTGCAAAGATGCATACGTCCCGTCTGTGCACCGTCTTGGGGAACCCCAACACTTGCTTTGGGCACAGTCAGTACTGGAGGAGCACGGCGAGCACTCAGGGAGACGAGGGAAATCATGCGGATTATAACACGGATCGTCGATGGTGTTCGCGACCCTGTGCCAACTCCTTTCCTGATGTATGCACGGTAAGATTGCAAAGTCAACTTTCGCCGAAGGCAAACCTTCTTCAGCCATGGTCGAGACTAAGAAGACGGCAAAGGTCACAGTTAAGAAATGCATGTTCATCGCTGATCAATTGGCCTGGTTCGACGGATATGGCTTGAGAATACCGTGATCAAGTATCTTGGTCCAGGTTCAGCTTTATATAGGATGATTCAGTTGAAATCGTTTCATGTCAACTCGGTTTTATCCTACTACCAGACGGTTTGAAAGCATACTTGGAATATTTTCTCTGGTACATCGTGAGTAGATCTTGGGATATGATATGTCATCAACATGTGTTCTCGTCAAGTCTATTCTAATGGTAACAGATTCCATTTCAAATTCTTTTGGAGTGGGAGAAATGCAGGGGAGTAGGGCATTTTCCAACTGGTGATACATGAAGAATGTTCTATACTCTATTGGGGAAATAGAGGCATAATGTTTCATTTGCATTTCGATCAAGAGCATAAAAGATAGTAAGGACAGTAGCCAGTCATAGTCTATTTTGAGAGACCATCGTACGTAAAATATTCCAGTGGTTGTTCAAGAAACGTCTCAAGTTCGATCTGACTATCAGTCTTTCCTCGGAGAAACGGGCCAAAGTAAACTTTACACTCTCTATCGCAATGTCCATTTCAGAAGTCCCTTTGTATCATAAACGAAAACAGATCAAGGACTGAGTACAACAGTTTATATTGTAATTCTTAGTTTTCGTAAAGGCATAATATGTTGGGCGTGATACATACATGCATACATATTCAGTATCAGATTGGTCTATTACAGTACCGGCACTTATGGCTGTCGACTAAGGTAAATTCACTACTACTACTACTTTAATCTACCTCTTTGTGAAAGTCTTGCAGTGTTTTTTTTCATTATACTTATGGAACTTGGGAGGAACTTGGGTTACTTCAGAGCTGGCCGCCAAAATCGCGCACTAATGTACGACTGTATATTCCCTTCCCAACAGTATTTCCAGCTCAGGGCCACTGTTAACAGACGGGGGTGGAGCGAAATGTCGGGCATTTTGACGAGAGGAGCAAATGAACAGGAGGGTCGGGGGCGAAGAGGGTATCATAACGTACGGTGCGACGTGGCCCGATGCAGCCGAGCGGTGGTAAAGATATCTGTACATATACGTGCGACATATTTTAATATGTAAAAGTATGGTATTCACAGTAGACGCTGATTCTATTCCATCAATGCGACTACTGTTCCACGGACAATTAGAGGTCGGGCCGAGCGAGCAAAATTGCTTGCTCGCTCGAAAAGCACACCGGAAAATAAATACTCCAAAATAATCGAATGAAATGATCGAGCTGTGAGCACATCCGGTATTTCTGAGCCCAGAAACCAGCCATTAAAATTCCTTGGTTAAAAGAATGTACTGTTTACGAACCCGAATTCCTGCCCATTTTTTTTTCGAGCCGAGCCATAAAAACTGAACATTTTGGGATTCACACAGTGCACGGTACACAACATGCAACATCTCAGTTCATCGAAGTTCTGAGTGAGCCCGAGCACGCACTCCAACCGAGCATTCCGAGCACCCTGTGTACCAAGGCCCAATATGGAGATACAGGGAAGTGGTCCATTGAGGTAAGATGATAGTGTCATCTCTTAAAACGAAATAAATAGCAAGGGTTCCCAACTTTTAGTTTTCATCGGATATGGCGACATCATAGAAAGGGCAATAATATTCCCAATTTTAATATTTCTAGACCATAGAGAAATGGATTCCTAGCTTATCCCAGGCTTGCCGTGAAGGCCAAACAACGAGAATCGTGGTTTGAAGTTTGGAAACGTAAACTCGGTGCATTGCTGGCGTGCTATCATAACTATATCATAAAAGCACTTGTGAAGACTTGAAACTAATACGACCAATACTCCGGGGTATTTGTCGGAAAAACCCGAGTTTTGATTGGTTGATGTATGCCTCTCTCTCGGAGGCGGATATGGTGGTCCGGAAAGGACCGGAGTAGATGACCGACTGGTACTGCCGGGATTTTGTCGAGGAGAGCCGAGGCACGCCGGATGGCGAAGGTCCCGGTTGAAGTAAACAATAGGATTGTCCTTTTACTGAGTTGATGCGGGTGTGTAGTGGTGAGTGAGGATCGGCGGCTAGTCCGACGATCTGAGGGTACTTATAAAACGTCGCATCTAGAGTCTACCGGGTGAAAAATCTGCCTAAAACCCAATAAACGTAGATTCTACTATAGAGCAGCCCAGAACGGGCAGGAACGACTGCTCTGATCTCTAGTTTCTACTCTAAGCTATCATAGAGCCCCTGCAGAGGGAGTTTTGCACCTCACGTCCATGTTGCGCACCTCGGAGGCGACGATATCATAGTTCCACTTAGTCCACCTTACAAGTGTTCGATTGTCAATTAATTGTAAACATGGAAGGTGGCACAGATGACCGTTTTTACAGTAATGAGTTGTCATAACGAAAGCCTTGAGATGAAAATTCTAACAGTATTACTTACGTACGCAAGAACCATGTTATTTTAATTAAATCGCAGTGAAAGTTTTAAGGCTGAACGGGAAAAACTAAGTTGTCAACAATACTGGAACTGGGGTGGGACCGGTCGTGAATAATAATTCGGTTGAATGGCGAAAAAGGCCGTTCGGAGCTGCACGAGGAATTAGGTGTAGGATATATTCTCAGAGCTACTTCCTTCAGTTCCAGATAAAGTGAGGCTTTCGATATCTACCATCTTAAAACGCCTAAATCACCTTCGTCCATCAAATCTGAATAGAAGTAATCTGCATCCTCGCTCAGGAATTTATCCAGCTAGTCTGCAGAGGTAGAAGAGGACGGACAGCCCAAACAATCTTCCTGCGAAAATGCTCCTGTACCACAATATTTCAGACGGCGCTCAGATCTAACTTAATCACAAACATCATGTAGAGAAGAAGAGCGTTCCTTCAGCGCTGACGTATTTTTCATCAAATTAAGAATTAAAATTCCCCTTGGAACGATAATCTTCCCTCCAATCTGCGCAGGAGACAAATTACAGACTTCTGAGTTGAGGAAATCGTCAAAATCAACGTTTCCAGGGGCCGAAGTTCTGTGCCCCACTTCGAATATGGCCTTTGTGAAAAAATTCATTCGAACAGACTCTGAGGACGTAAAGGGAAATAGGCATGGGACAACAGAAACAGAGGCCGCCTCCGAAAACCTCGTCTTTTCACCTGCAACAACTTTCCTCTTACAAACCTCCCCCTTCGTCGTTGGTCTTCGATGAAGCGCAGTGTGCCTGCTCAAAGTCGTTGTGGCACTGCAAGCTGTTTCGAACTTTTTGAAGGCTTGTTCATCGGGGCATGAGCCAGACGACACATATTTGCACACCAACAAGCCGGCATCAAACACAGTCCCATTGTGACATAAACGTCGTATCCTGAACAGGCGTCTGATACCAAGCGACCAGTACTTTTGTTGCGCAGGTAAGGTACAATCATAACTCTACATCCACTGGTTTCAGAGGATAGAATAGAACGGACGTAAACGATAGCCGATTCCTTGGACTCAACTGGAGAGCGTCGAGTGGTGGAATTTTCCGGGTTCCAGTCAAGGTCATCCACAGGGTAAATAGGGGGTGTAGCGGAAAGTGAAAGGGGTGCGGCGATGCGTTCTCCTTCCCTGTTCTCCAGGAACTTTGAGGATAGAGACGTCCATTTTTCCTTTGCAGATATTGAGGTACTTTTGAGCAAGGGAGTGGATAAGTTGGTCGGGTGTTGTAACTGTAGAATAGAGCGCCATATAATACTCCTAACTAAGGCGTTTATATTTCGCGGTCCTAAAACAAAAAATAAATTGGTAAAGTAGCAGCACAGTGAGGTCCACAATCATTGAACGTTTAAATTGTAACGTCCAAAGGACATGGACGTTGTCCATTCCCTGAGTTTTAGCCTTTACATTTTTCCAACATCAGATTCATCCAACTGTAACACTTCTCCAGCAATCCACTAAAAACATCAATTGCCTGCATACCGCAATAGATTTTAATCCACTTTCCTTCCACCGTAGGTGTGGAGCAGCGACATAAATGAAAAGTTTGAACTGCGAAGCATATTTATCTGTTAGTTTAAGAATATTTTCCCGTTAGCGTCATTTCTTGGAATCCGGGCCCTTTTTTAATCAAATTTCACTGCATGGTTTTTTCCTACTCCCCTCATCCCCTTCTGATTGAATCTTCCTTCAGGCCATAGATTTTTGCCAGCAACTCGACTGAACAACGGGCGTGCGTTTTGCATCCAATGTCTGCGAGCCTTCCGAGCGAACCACAGTATCAACTTTCCGAGCTGGATCGGAGTTGTTACTTTCATGGTTTGAAAAATAAAAATCAATCGCTTTTATAACAAAACATCACTACGAACCTCACGTTAGCGGTGCATACCGTACTGTCTGTTTCACTGATCAGGCATCAGCTAAACTAACGCCTCAAATGAGCTTATACTAATATTCTCACTTTAAAATATGGCTGGAAAGAGGGTGGCCCATCTAAAGACACGCTACAAATGGAGAGAAACTACTCAAATTTTATCGTAATTTTGTGATCCCGAGTACACCCGTTGTCCGCTCGGACCGACCTCTACGGACAATGCCCCTTTCGATCAGGCCATCAGGCCCCCCCACCGCGTCAGTTGTACAGTAACCCTCGAGGGGTACCCTCCGCGCCCAACTCAGGACAGCTGTCTGGTCCGCACCCAGCTGTTTTCTTCTGAAAAGCCCACGGACTCGAACGTAATGATTCCAATATCTTTTTACAAGGGCCTAGAATCACAGCCTAGTTAAAAAGTATGTCTTAAAAGTGTCTTTATTCTGGAAATTTGAGGCTAAATTATCTTCAGTTCCTGCATTTCAAGATAAATTATCTCAGATTATCTTAATTAGTTTAACAATATGGACCGCCCGAAAGTCTCATTTCTGAGAGAGTTTATTAATGTCACTGGACGTCCAAAGATGGCTTTTGACATGAAATAACCTCTGAGACTCCAGATTGGCGGGAGTAAATGACTTACAGTCCATAGCAAAAATATATCGTTTTTATTAATACTACAAAAATGCCCAAATCTGTGCAGTATTCCAAAAAAAAAAATTCAACTAATCCAAACCCCCAGAGGTGCTTCAAAAACATATCCTTTATCTAATGAAATTTGTCGTAAGTAGTGACTTGTAGTCTATCCTAGCCCCTTTGGACTTTATCATGCCTACGAAACGCCTCTACATTGATCCAATGTGATTTTGATTACATTTGAGTCGATGGCGTGCCAGCATTGCTTGATACAGTCCTTCAGATCGAAAATTGAGTGGATTTTCCTCCCATTAGCATAAAACATATAAGCCCATATGCCCCAAATGTTCTCAATTGGGTTGAGATCAGGCGATCTGGCAGGCCACTGCAGAAATTCCATTTTAAAGACTCGAACCACTACATCATGGCTGCAGAACCATGGATCGGTGCATTATCTTGTTGATAGATTAACGAATCGACTAGAATGCAGTAGGCATACGGAAGCAGAAATTCTTGTAACACTTCTGCATATCGCGCGGGGTCCATTTTACCTTCAATAAATGCAACCTCTGACCTCCCAGTATGGGAAATTGCGGCCTATAACATGACATGTTTGACCAACAGAATGAAGGGTCACAAATTCCTTCTTCAACTTGCGTAGATCATCCCAATAGAATTTTTAACATTCAGAACCATCCAGATTGAACTTCTTTTCATCGGAAAAGATAACATTTTCCCACTCATCTATCCAATTCATGTGCATTTCCCACCATGTCACCCGTCTAGATATATGGTCACCAGTCAAGACAAACGTCTTCTTCATTTTTTCATATTTGAACATTCCCTGACGCTTGAACTCAGTTTGACGACTCGCAGTGATTCCCAGATTTCCCCTAATTTTGCTACAAGATCCGCTTTCCTTCGATAAGTCATGCTTAATCCCCCTCCTGTCAGCATTGGATAGGATTTGCGGGCGACCAGGTTACCGTTTCGTACCGTACCCTGTAGGATCGCGTAGGAAGTTTTCTGTAGTCTTTGGATCGCGCATAATTTTCCCTGCAATTGCGGCTGGTGTCAACCCTTCCCCACTGAGGCGCATGATGGATAACGGCTCGCTTTGGGCAAATGGCTGACCTCGGCCCATGACGCCGTTGGTATAATTGAGCACATGTCAAGATAGGGGAGGAGAAGGGCTGCAGTAGGGCCTATATTAGTATCGAGATACTAACCTTAGAGGTAGGATAGTGGTACTTCTTTATAAAATGGCTATCATTTTGAAACACTATGTTGAAGCAAAAACGAGCTCAAGTTACTAAAATCCGTACGTTTCATCAGTAATTGTCGATTTAGTAGTTTTACCTCAAAAGGATATATTTATGGACCGCACTGTACCTAGGAACAGAAGGCATGTAGTGGCGAGAGAAAACGAAACTTTCCAGCCCCTACCGCAGAATACCAGCGGCCTTCATCCACCTCATCTTTTCTACTTTACCGTTCAGTTTCATTTTGTTTCTCTCTGTTGGTAAAGGAAATGCGTCAGCAGGCAATCATTGGGCAGCCGGTATCTAACTATGGCACGACGCACTTCGATTATGGGCCTGTGCCTGACGCTGTTTTTGTGGCCCGTAGATTTAACTATTGAAGGAATTACCTGTTTTCGGTGCATTAGTGTATCCATCGCTGCCTCGCAGGCTGGTAGCACACATAGAGCCAGGGGAGATCTAATTTACAATAAGAATTGCCCGCCACGTGAACTATAGGGACGATCTTCTCTGATGCTGTCACTGATGCAGACTAAAATAGTTGCTGCAGCAGTTTTGAGGAAGATATTTGGCAGGTTCTTAACTTCGTTTTAGTGGAGGAATACAACAATTGTTATCAATAAGGCGGATACCATACATTCATCGTACAGTACCCCTTTGACCAAAACTTGTTGACGACATGGAATCTCCAACAATTGCCCCGCAGTACAGACGTTCTTGGATGATTGGCTTCACCCGCTAAGCTAATATTTGGAAGGTTCTCACCTCCGTCTTAATGGAGGAATACAACAATTGTTATCAATAAGGCGGATACTATACATTCATCGTACGGTACCAATTTGACCGAAACTTGTTGACGACATGGAATCTCCAACAATTGCCCCGCAGTACAGACGTACTTGGATGATTGGCTTCACCCGCTAAGATGGAATAGATGCGTTAATTCATATAGCATAGAAAGGACTTTGGCTTATCTTCTGCTATCAGTTCAATAAATACAGAAGCTACTGCACATAATCTCACCTTTTGCATTTTCTGGGAAACTTCCACGGGATTTCCACAACATCTTACTTTTTTAACTCTACTACGCATTGCTCAATTAGTAAGGAAGCCTGTGTTCTTAAGACTGATTTAATTCTCGTACAAGAGCAGAGTCCCTATGAAAATCCAACAACATAGATCTCTCTGGAACACTTCTTTCGATTCTTTCATGGTCATCTCAGGCTGAACTCAACTTGATCTTTTACACTCCAGGACTGATGTAATCTGATGTAGCCCCCCTTTCTTCCTACGCTTCTACAGAGATGAAAACATCAAATTTTGGGTGGTTTCCTGCTATACGGGTACTTGCTACTAGCACTAACCAAATCAGCCGAATACAACAACAAAAAACCTCCACAAAGAGAGAGGCATGTAGTTTATAAAACAAATATGTAGAAGGGGGGTAGGGGGGGAAAAGAGAGAGGTGTGGCTAAGACGCCAGTAGTTGGTGGGGCTTGCACCGCTCAAAGGCTGTGTAAGGATGTTGTTGCCGACAGCCGCTTCGGCCGACAGACACGAGGGCTTGAACTAGAGGTCAACGTCGGTAAACCCCTGCTAGTGTCCGCCGCTTCTTGTGTCGCCGGATGACACTTATGTTACATACATAAGTTATGTAGCTGAGGAAGGGTAGCCTGACGCGTCGTACGCGCCAAGGCAGCCTGTCTCGCTAACTTGGAGATTCACGGTTTCATACCCATAGATGTGCCATCTACATAAAACAAAAAGCCCTTTCTGTCTACTTCATTTTTCGATAAACCATTTATCATCTTGGTAACCCCATAGTCTTAGAAAGGAAAGGAAGTTTATATGTCGGGGGAACTGCCAAGGAGAGCGAACTGACCAGCCATTAACTCCTGGATGAAATCAGTGTTGGTCATGGCGGCGGACATGAGGACGGTGGAGACAACGAAAAAGGTGGCGTTCTTTATTTTTGGTGCTGACAGGTTGAAGTTGAAGAACTGAAGTTGCTGAGAGAAGAGATACTGTCGACATTAATGTTGCTTGTGGCTTTCTTCAGACGGGAGCTACATTCATTGGGGACGGATAAGAACTCTTAAGATATCCCATCACACTACAGAACGTTGAGACAATGTTAATGTCATATCTCACTATAAATATAGTGGAGTTGTTTTTAGGTTCCGCTCCCAGTAACAGTAGAAAACAATTTTATCTCTCAAGCACATTAGCACTTTTTCAGTCTTCTTCACACACAACCCCCCAAAAAAACCCGAAATGAAAACCACCATATTCTTCGTTGTCGCCGCCGTCCTCGTACCCGCCGCCTTGGCCAGCACCGATTTCATCCAGGAGTTCATTGCCGATCAGTTCGCCATCCTTAGCGGCTCCTTCGGTCTGTAATTTTATTTCCAAGATATTTGGAATGGCGACATCGTTCCGGGCAGATCCGACCACAACTTAGATTATTGATGGTTGTCCTTTAAGTAAACAGTAAAACACTGAACTTTTTTTTGAATGAACTCCGAGCTTTTTTCTTTTTTAGACTACCATGTCGTACCTTGTTCCTGGACCGGAGCAGTTTCGAGGAAGAACAAACGGTATCTCCGGAGGGACAATTTCCATCGGCTTATATTCATCGGAGTAGTTTCATCGGGTTTTGATAACCATGTTTCAGTAGGTGTCTAAAGAGGCTGAATAGAAGGATGAAGAAGAGTAGAGGATCGTATTAGGTAATTTCCACTACCTATGAAATAGCCGTGGCTGCAATGGACGGACCGAGTAAGCAGGAAATATTACATGAACATTTAGTTGCACTCTACAAGATCCCTCACACCTACTGAAAGGATGGAGACGGGCTTGCGAGTAAAAGGAAAAGTTTACTACAACGCAATGCCTAATAGAAGCGGCGTTTTGATTCATAGCTAACCAGTCCCCATGGAAAAAGGTATGCCTTGTAAGTGTTCCGATAATGGCACCAGAGGTATCGAAAGTACCAAGAGTTCAAGGATACCTTAACGTGCTATGTCTCCTTTCTTTCCTCCTCTATTCACGGGTTACAGAATTTCAGATGCACCATGGGCTGGTCTTTCGGTAGAATAATATTCTAATAGAGTATTGTTCTTCCGAAAGACTAGTCCGTAGATGCTATTGTTGCTATGCTTATTATGCATAGCAACAATAGCATCTGCTGTACTACTCTGAAACTACAATCTGCATGTAGACTATACTGTACTGCAGTATAGACACTCGGGACTTTACTCTGGCAGTAGTACATGTATATGGAAGGTGGCCCTATTTTCTGTATCGGAAGGAGATGCAACATACAGTGCTGGTATTTCAGACAACTTCTTTTGCTAGGTTTGAGAACAGTCCAGAACGTCGAGAGATGTGGGCAGCGAGCAGCAGGTCAAGACTATTTTTTAAAGCGGATAGGTTACTGTTGGAACTGGGCATTGAAGTACAGGCTCCCTGGTACCCCAAAGTCGGACCGAAACTATAAGGCCCCCCGTATTTTTTACCAGTACCGTACCAAGGGAAGTAGCTATCCCAGAATTTTTGGCTACCCGGGAACGTTTTAGGTACATTTGTGTGGGTTGTCGCCCAGACAAGAGTGCTGTGCACCGCTCGAGTGTATGATATTGTGCCTCGGCTTCGCCTCGGCACACAGGTCTCAATGAGATGTGGAAACCCTTCCGTTTACTTAATATTATAAGTAGGAGCCATTAAAGCATCAAAGCGGAGCCCAGCTATCTCTGGAAGAAATTGCCAATGTCTGTAGGAATCTATTGGGTTGTCTGCTCAAAATGAACAACTAAGACGACGAAAGGAAAACTATTTCTACGTGCCAGAAACGGCGTGTCGTTGTGATCATTTAAGAAGGGGTCTCTAGGGATTAAAAGAGATATCGTTGGGAAGGTAAGGATAGCTTCGAGCACACCTTAAACTATAAAAATGACGGCAAATGAAATGCTTATAAATCGGCAAGCAGTGGCATTGGCAATTTCTTACAAATGAGGTAAAAGAAATGCGTAGAGACATTATACGGTAAGTTTGTAGACTCTAAGTGGGTAATACTACCTCCATAGGGCTCGTGGGATCTTAGGATGGTCCGAGGTAATGAAATCGAGGCGCTTAGCTCAATATTTTTGACAGGATTGCGTAGAAACGGCAGGGGTGCCACAGGGACTTTCTACACC
>JAUBNZ010000404.1:0-17571 GCA_032355485.1 Bonnemaisonia californica
CAGGACGGGGCAGCTATCCACAGGGCCAATAGGGTACTACAATGGTTTGAAGAGGAAGAAGTGGTTTTATTGGACTGGCCGGCTAAGTCTCCGAACCTGAAACCCGTAAAGAACCTATGGGGGATACTTTCAAGGAAATTTTATGAGCACCAGCGGCATTTTTCTGGTATAAATGAGCTCATCCAGTGCATACTGGAGTGTTGGGAGGCTATCCCAGACGAAACCCTTAATAATCTAGTAAGGTCCCTGCAGAACATCTGCTTTGCATGTTCTATGGCTAGAGGAGGTCCAACTAAGTATTAGAATTAAATATGGTGTCATCGCTATGCTCTCGTCTAAAGATATTTTCATTGTTACACTCGTTGTTCCTATAGTTATTGCCACCCTTAAATAGAACTTTTTATAATAGCGCCTTAATAAATCATCGGTTTTAAAAACGGATTGCTGCATTGTTCCTGGCTCGCCAATTGCAACTGAGAAAGGATCTTGGTTTTATAGAATCTTACTTCACTTTACCTTAGGCCTATATTTCGAGCCGTTCGTATACTTTTTGGCGGCACTGTAGACGTGATGTACCGCATCTAGGCTATAAACAAGGATTCTACTTCGGTATGCTCAATCTGAGCTGTTAGCGTTGATTTGGAGGTTACATACGGCGCGTATTACGGCCGATTATGATACAAAACATCACCATCCTGTTATAGTTTGCGTACAGTATAAAAAGGTATTTGAATCATCGTTTGTCATTTGTCATAGCGAATATCATCGTGCTAATAATCACAGATTCTAAAACAAGCATCCCGAAATTGATCGCCCAAGTAAACGAGCTTCTTAATCTCTTCTCCAACTTACGTAAATTTGGATCTATACATACAAACTAAAAAAGTGCAAAGAGATGGTGTGGATATCGACGGTGTAGTAGTGACGATGAGGGCTGAGGGACGATAACGGGGACGAAGACGTTAGCGGCAGGGAAGATCTTGGCAACAGCGGTGTGGATGTCGTTGGTGTGGGTGGCGTAAAGTGTCGGCGGCGACGGTTGCGGAGGGGATGGCAGTGATGGTGGCAATGGAGGTGAAGACTAGGGCTATAGAGGAGACGAATGTGGCAATAGCGATTAGCCATCTTCTCAAAATGCTTATCATTTTCACTCGCGAAGTCTCAAGACCGAGTAGGAGCCTAGTCACCATCACAATCATGGTCATGATGACTGTGAGTTAATACACAATGCACCTATCTCATACTATACTGCATGTCTACCAACAGTTAGCAATGACTACTTTTTAATCAAGCAGCCACCGCCTCGCAAACTAATGAAATCCGCACTGGAGGCTTCCGAGCCCTCGTAATGTTTCCGTATTTTCTCGCTGTTCCATGTCTCGGTTTTAAAAAAGAGCTAGCACAACAATCCACATCAGCGAAATGTTTCTAAACCTATAGCTTTTATATACACAGCTAGTCACTGAGTCTAGCTACAAAACCTCAAATCCGAACACGAGAAAGCTACAAAAAAAACTTGTACATTTGCATGTTCGTGCTCATGCTCATGCTGCTTTTCGTAATCAAGAGTTTTTTTCAGTTCACATAACCTCACTCAATCGACCACTTTTTATTGTAAAGGAACAACAGAAGAGCATTTTGGAGAACCTAAAATAGACATGTCTATACCTTTTTCTCAAAGCGAGTGTTTCTATCGGCCCTGAAGGAATTGAATGTGGACATTTGCTTCATTCATGACTTTTTACATAGTGTAATATACTTTTCTGTTACTCAGGGAGGCCACGTATGCAAACCGAACATCTTCGCGAGTTACAGTTTCTAATTCAGTTTGAAATCTTTACTCTGCCTAGCTTTAGGCTCTTTCTTTCAGTAACAGATGAACCTCGTGCCGCTTCTGCCTTGCGTTTCAAGAGAGCCTGATGACGGCGATCATTTGTCCGCTTGTAAATGAAACATTGCGCTCTCTCTGGGCACCTGTAATAAAGAATCCTCGGTCATGCAGAATACAATTTAGCGCCGTTAAAAAATGTTAGTACCTCTTTCTCATCAATCAACCCACTCATCACTCCAAAGTGTAATTCGGAAAAGCTAATTAACATTGACCTTACGTTCTTTGACAATGCGTACACTCCCAATTTACTCCGGCTGCAATTGATGCAGTCCAATTCCACCCGTACTCATGAAAGCATTTCTCGCAAGTTACTTTGCGGCACTGCCCACTACTTAGATTCCGGCAAGCCACCAGAGAAACTCTTTCTGCTCGACGAAGGCAGATATGACAGAATCTAGAAGGTTGCCCCGGTGCAGAGCGGGAATCAGAATTACTACCATGTGTTTCAAGAGGAGATGTCATCATAACCCCGTTGTAGTATATACCACTCTTCCTTTGTGACTTCATATATAGAGATGGAGGCGAACGTCTTACTGAAAGCCTGAAGCTTTGTAGGAAGGCCTTCGGATATCCTTGATTTCTGTCCTTTTCTTCCTCGAAGGCCTTTCCAAACCGTACTGTTTGCTTCATTGGAACGGTGTTTTCCATTCCGGCGTTGTCGACTTGCGATTGATCTGTTTCCTGCTGTGAAATAAATGGACTCGCGAAAAATGAAACCAGGAATTGGCTAGACTTTTTTCTCAGCAGAGAATATGGTAAGCTACAACCTTGCATAATAATGGAACCTGGATCCACAACAATGGGACCTAGATCTGCTGGGTTAGTTGAACGCGTTGTTTCAATTCGTTGCAGAAATGGTCGTGCATCTACCTGAACATGTGATAGTACTGCCTCTTGCGAGTCTGTAAAATTAAGCTCTTGTCCGTTGTACAATTCATTCAGAATCGGAAGAGCCCTCTCACAGGATAAATCAGCAAAAACTTCATCTTGTCTCTTTCCAACATTATTGGATGAAGAAAATATGTTTCTTGGTTCGGAAGGATTATGTAGATGATCACTTAAAGGCCTCTGAGGATGTAAAACCCTCGGGCATGCAATGCTAAAGACCTTCTCCTCCCCAGTGTTTTCTGATTCATCCTTTCGCATGATTTCACCAGCCTTAGTAGATATCGGCAATACGTAGCTATCACGGTTTTCCGGCCCTTGAATAAAAGGTAGGCTGGCATAGCTAAACACATACTTACCGGTTTCTGTCTGTTGGCTTTTTGTGCAAGTCTCTGACTGGCCATTTTGTGCATTGGTATTGTTGTCTCTCACTATTCCCACTTCCGTATCACACTCTTGTAAATACAACGGAGCTGTATGTCGGAACCCAAAGCTAGACTCGATATCTCCAGTATTCTCCGGCAAGGCAGGTAGACCATTCGGATGGAACATCATATTGCAAAAGTTGTACGTGGTCTACTCTGGTGTGAAAGCCATGGGGCTTGAAGATGGGAATTGTGATATACCTTCCAAAACTGTCAACAGAGGCAGAAGGGCAATTTGGTTATTTCATCCCTTCCACGATTTCCTCCTTGTTGCGAAGGATGTCGCTGTAACCTTTTTTCATATTCGCATTGCGTAAGAGAACAAACTGAAATATATTCAGAGAAACACGCTATCCGACGAACCCACAGTTCATGGACCTTTTTTGAACCGTTGCACTTTCTCTCGATATTCGAGGGGTCGTCGTAATTTATATACCCCGCGCTTCGATGAAATGCTTTCCCAAAAGCTGGAAATAAGATATCAGTTCTCTTAACATAAATCTCTTAAACACAAACAGAGCTGCGCAGAGCTGCCAAGGCTGCACAGGGACTGGAATTTTTACGAGGCACTATTTTGATACCTCTCAGCTCAGGTCCAAAACAAATGGAATGCATAGAAAATGCAAGACTCTAATTTCCAGGAATGGTATCTAACATGCTTTTCTCTCTGATAAAGACCTGTTGCGCGCGCGTAGGATATGTCATGTAAACTTTGGGGTCCTAAAAATAGAGCTGCAAGTGAGACTAATTTCCGACAGTATCTAAATTACCAGGGTTTGTGTCTGTGCAAAGCCTTGAGAAGCCTTTACCATGTAGATTTATTGGCTGTGAAATATTTTCGCATCGTAACTGAAGACATAGAAAGGCGACAACGGACATTTGCATTAGGTTTTCATGCCAGGGAGTATAATCTGTCGGTATACAGGGAATTTTCATATGCACTACATGGGCAGATGGATTTATGCGAAGCCATCTCAGCTGTTCTTCGAAAATCAAGAACAGGACGCCCAATACGGGACATGCTTTTGAGATTTCTCTAAATGCGGAAGACTGGTTTGTCACAGGTTACCACGTTTCGCCTGTTCCCTCTCTATTGCTTCAAAGAGACTCTTGAAATTGCCTGCTCCGAATCCTTCATTCGACCTCCGCTGAATTACTTCCAGAAATAGAGTCGGTCTGTCTTGTACCGGCTTTGTGAATATCTGCAACAAGTAACCCTTGTCATCAAAGTCAACCAAAATACCCAACGACTTAATCTTAAGCAAGTCTTCTATGACATCAATTTCACTGGACCTTAATCGTTTGTGCAAATCCTCATAATAGGTGTCTGGAACTTGAATGAAGCTAACTCCTCTCTGACGGAGGCTTGTTATGGAAGAGATGATATCCGATGTGTTCAATGCGATATGTTGAATCCCAGGACCCCCGTAAAACTCAACAAACTCCTGAATTTGAGACTTGCGCAACCCTTCAGCCGGTTCATTGACAGGGATTTTTACGCGTTCATGATAGTCAGTTACGACAATGCTCCGCAGGGCACTGTATTCTGTATTTAGCTGTTTGTCATCGACGCTCCAGTACCTATGGAACGAGAGTTTATCAATGTACCATTGCACGACACTTTCCATTTCATTATCTGATTGATTGGCAACACAGTGATCAACGAGCTGCAGATTTGGAGACTCGAAAACATTTAACAGAGGGTCCGACTCAGATGTGGCAACAAAACCGGGGAGGAAGACACCATGATAATTTCTGCGCTCAACAAACGTGTGCCAGGTATCCTCATACGGTGCTTCAACTGTTGCCAGCAGGCAAACGCCGTCTTCGTTCTTGTGTTCCGTTGGAACAGAGAGGACTTTGGCACCTGCTGAAACAGCCCTCTCGAATATTGCACGGCAGTCATCAACTCTGAACGCTAGGTCTTTGACGCCGTCTCCATGTCGCGCAAGATGCTCGCTCATTTCATCCATACCAGGATGTAGTGCTGAAGAGAATGCAAAAAGAATGTCATTCTGCCGAACTACTTGCGTAGTGATGGAACGCGAACCGGTTTGCAGACCTTTAAAAGCGTACGACTGAAACCCGAAACGCGAAATATAATAGGATGCTGCTTGAGAGGCATTTCCCACCCAGAACTGGACATGATCAAAGCCAAGAAACTGCCCTCTTTCTGGTTTGATTCCTTTGTCCGCGTAGGAAGTCATTGCGAAATGCTATACTCAAAATGCAGATGTTCTTGACGGCTTTAAAAACTCAGGTCTTGCCTAACGGGAAAAACAGAAGGCCTGTCCGGAAGCGATGAGATGGTCGCTAGACATTTCCTTGCGTAAAGTATGAGGTTCGAAGGTTGAAGAGAGCTGTGTGTGTAAAACTTGTGCAACAACGATTACACCGCGCGCATACTTCCACTTGCTAGTGAACAAGCATTTATCTGACATAACATTCCAGACGTCGTTCGATGTTTCACCTAGGGGAGAAAGCCAAGGCTACCTCGGGTATCTACCAAAGCTACTTGTCAGTGAGATGATCTCACCTTGGAAAAAAAAGAGCAAAAGAGACATACATTACACTGTAAATTATATCTCCTTTTACAGCTTTGTTTGACAACTGTTTTAACGTTTGAGCCACTTTTTCCAAGCCCATTGGTGGTGTCGATTGCCCTACAAATTTATTACTTGTTTGTTATTTATTTATAATATATTGTAAACATTATTATTATATATTATTAAATTTAATGTTTAGCGTTGCTGGGCTAAAAGTGACAACGAGTAAAATTTTACCCTTCGGTACTTATCATAGACCGTCTCTACCTCTCCAGCTCTAGAGGTAGTCACACTCACACAGTAATCCCTGGAACCTTCTGTTTTCTACCATCCAAAAACTTCTAACCATTTCTCTTCCCTCTGCCTCTTGAGCTCACCGCCATCATCGTCAGTTTTTCTCATTGCGATACGGTCGCCTCGACGTTTCCCGCACAGTCCATGCCATCATCCGACCCAGAGGGAAGCCCAAGAGTCCTCTCACTTGCTAATTCTCTTGGTCGCGCTGCCCATGCCTTTCTTCCCCGCCGTCATCGCGGGAGAAATGCCAAACCGACGGAAAACAAATCCTCAGTCCCGCCATCTTCATCAACCGTGGGAAGGCATGTGAAGCATATCTTCGGCTCCTGTCGTCAACTTGATGCCGATGGACTTGGTATTCGTCGCCCAACCACATCCATCCATCCTGCGGACTTCTCACCCTTCCTCCTGCTCGATCACTGCGGCCCTCACCGAATATCCCCGGACTCTTCTGCCGGCAGCGAGGCTCCTCGCTGTGGTCAACAGGCGCTCTGTTATGTTGTAAGCGGCGAGTTAGAATACCACGATTCGTGCGGCAATACTTGCGTTCTGCGACCTGGAAATGCCCATCTCCTCACAGCTGGTTCTGGCCTGGTTGTCAATCATACCATCCGTACCTCTAACATTGAATACTTTTCCGTTTGGATCAACATTCCTCGCGAGGCAAAATGCGCCCCTCCCGTGCAGCATATGACTGATAGCTCACCCTCTGTCACGATCGGACAGGGCCAGTCTGCTTCGCGCATTCGTGTGCTAGCAGGTCCAGGTAGACCTAGGAATGTCCACGAGAAGCATCATCACAATGAACATTTGCCTCATTCATCTATTGAACTGCAGACCGCTGCGGGGAAGGCCGCTGTGTATGATATACGCATGCAGAGAAAGGCACAACTTGTGCTTAGTCCCGAAACTCAGCGTGTGTTTGTATATGTATATCGCGGCACTGCAGTCATAGGAAGAAAGAGCCGTGTGAGTGAAGGAGGTTTAGCTGTCCTTGAGGAAGATGCAGATCAGCCGGTGGTTATCGATAGTTCTGGCGTATACGCAGATACAGATGACGGGCCTGACTATGATTTCGGCAACTTTGATGTATTCTATAACCATGCGTGTTGGTGCCTTGTTCTAGCTGGAGATCCAATTATGGAGCCTGTGTCCATGCTGCCCTCTGGAATTGTTGCTTGTACACCACAAGAAATACGAAAGGCGTTTCAGGATTATACATGTGGAAGCATGGGAGGCCGCAGTCCCTCCAATGGTTGGTCTCTGGCTTTCAAAGGTACCCTCTCCAGTGATGAAAGTTGTGATGAATTAAACGAGGACAGAGACAGCATCTCTGAGAAATCCAGTGACGGAGATTTGTCAGGTGTTGGATTCGGCGTTTTGGAGATGTAGGACGGCGCAACGTATTGGCTCCTTTGCAATTTAGTCTGTTGAGTAATGATTTCTGGAGTTTATGGGGAGATCCAAATAAAAGTACCAAGGGGTAACCTAGAGGGGTACCAGGGTACCCCTGGTACCCCTCGGTACTAGGGAAACCGGATGTGTTCGGTTGTTTATTGTTGAACCTACTAATTTAAAAAGTGCCATACTGTACTACTGTACATACATACAAACATATTATGTTTGCCCGATGGTAATTGGGCAATGGTCATACCTTGTCACCTGGTTTTGAGGGCTAATATTATCGATATTTGCCCTCTAACGGCCAATGTGACACTCAACAATAGAGTAATACTGGTGAAAAAAAACTGGAATGTCATTTACTTTTTGAGCCATCGATGCGTAAAACATTTTTCTTTACTGGCTCTAGAAAAGCGTGGCAGTTAAAAAGAGCATCTCCACCAGTGCAGATTAGAGTGAAACAGACACCCGCAACCCACTACATAAAGTTTACTTTACAGTAAAGTACGTCAAAATGCTCTAAAATAAATTTTCTGCGAGCAGTATTTTGCAATCAAACTAAAGTAAATTTAGATTGAAAGTCACCTTGAGCTGCCTCGATGGGACAAAGCTGACCAACAATGAAATGTGCTCCTCGTGCAACTACCCTTCGAAGGGTAGCCCTTGCTGTTTGAGCATTCCGCAAACTTGAGTCAACTCCATCTCAACCGTCTACTGCTCCAAAACTTCGGCGCTCTTAGCAAGAGATCCCTCAAAACGCCCACTATTCCACCGGCGGTTCCGCACCGGGGCAAACACTTCCTGCACCTCCTTGATTAGATCTATATCAGGTTTCTGACTGATTATGGCCAGATTCTTCTCTAAAGTCGCAACCGATTCAATACCTACCAATGTGCTTGCAATCAAACTTTCGTCTGAATGGAACGCATGCTGAAGCGCTACCGCAGGAAGATTAGTCCCCCGTTTCTCACACAGTACCACAGCTTTCTGCACCGTGGCCCTCGTTTCAGCATCAGACGGATGCCAGGCTGGGGGGCCATTTGGAGTCAGCAACCCCATCGACAATGGCGACGCACTAATGACACCTACTCCTTGCCGCTTCAACCCCTCGAGCATTAATGACAGACGATTGTTTTGTAGGTCATGGTGACAGTACGAAATCATGGCATCCACACTCCCTGGCTCCACTACCGACAAGATGTACGGGAATATCTCGAGAGGATAGCCGGTGATTCCAACTGCCCCCACCTTTCCTTCTTTCTTGAGTTTGCACAGCGCTGGGATCGTTTCTGTTGCTACCTGGTCCAAATCCCCAAACTCTATATCATGGCAATGGATAATATCGATATAGTCTACGCCCAAACGCTGCATAGACTCTTCTACAGAGCGCGTCACCCGTTCTGCAGAAAAATCAAATTTGTTAACGTCATAACGACCAACTTTGGTGCTGAGAACGAAGGACTCTCGCGGTAACTGCCGAAGTGCCTTTCCGAGCACGATTTCAGCCCTCGTTCGTCCGTAGTAAGGAGATACATCGAAAAGATTTATGCCTCGTCGCACAGCCTCGTGGACTGCTCTGATCCCTTCACTCTCCTGCAGTGATGCATAAGTACACGGGCGTCGGAAGATGTGTTAGAGTCCATACATCTACAGCTGGCCTACGATCTGTACAACCAGTTTTCATTGAAAAAAGAAGTTACCTCAACGTGGCCATATTCATTTCCCAAGGGTCCTGCCCCGAACCCTATCGGGGATACAAAAATACCTGTGTTACCGAGTTGGCGCCGTTCCTCAGGTGACACACCGTCGCCGGGACTCGTGTTCGGTGGCATTGTCGACTTGCTAATAAAGTATGTAGTGGTTCGTGAGGTGAGCAGCTACCAGGGAAATCTTTAGGATGATCACAATGTTGGTAAGGTAACGCAACAAGCAGACCATTTCGGTTGTAAAGCCTTTCAACTACCAGGGTAGACTGAATAAATGAATATGAGGAAGAACGCCCAGAGAAAATAAGTAGATTCTTAAAATAGTTGCATCTGGATGCACATTGCTTGAGACCATTCTAGCCACATGTTGTATGATCTCATGGTATTTTCCGGTGGTCATGCAAGCTCAAGAACATAATTATGTCAGCCAGTTGCGAAGCGCAGAATAGTGTTCGTAGAGCACATATGCGAAAATATGAAAAGGAGGTTTTAGTACTGTAGTGCTTGATCTACAGATAGATACCTTTCGTCACATGAACTTCTGATAAATCAATATATTTATGAGCCTTGCGAGAGGTGTCAACTACCAGTGGTCTTCCATTTTTTTAATTTAAAAATCATTAATAGAAAGCTTCAATGTACGTACTGTATATGAAATTGCTATATGTACTTGTCACTCATTGGTTAGTCAGAGAATATAGATATTGGAAATCTCGATTCAGAACCAGTGACCTTTTTTTAATTTGTTTTAAAAAACGTATACAGTAAACTTTACCCTTCGGTGGGTTCGGTATCATGCAGACATACAATAAACGAAGAAAAAGCTTTTATCCCATATCACAGGAATGGACATGAAGGCACACTATGATACTGACAGATTACACAACTTCTCTTGTTCGTGGACGTTGTCTTGTCATTCCCGTGTACATGTTTAGTCATAATCGGAATCATAGCTTCTGCCAAGGACATGTTAATTTTCACTGAAGGGGACCAGGGGTACAGCACATACCTGGGGTACAAGGGTACCAGGGGTATCCAGGAGTACCCCTGGGTACCAAGGGTGCCCCTGCGGTACCCCCTGCGGTACCCCCTGCGGTACCCCTGGTACTTTTTCTCCTGCCTTCAGAGCAATCGGAGTACATGCACAGAAGCTAAAAACGGTACCCAAGAGCTGCGATAGCACCATTTTGAGTTATCTCTGAGCAGCCGTGATGCGTACCCCTCAGTACAACAGTACCAACAATAGAGGCACCCATTTTTGGCTCTCTATATACACTGTACATGCTTTCCTTCCCTCCAAATAGGAAAACCAGCAGGGCAGGGTTTCGTAAATATGATAATTGTTCCCCTAGTAGGATGCTTCAGAGTCCCAGTACCTTATATACCATTATCCTTGTTACAGGGTCCTAGTTACAGGGCTTTCCTCGGTGTCTTGTGTTGTACAGTATTACACAACTCAGGACAATCACTTTCTTACTGTTAGTAGTATACCTGCACCCACTAATTGAGTACAATCACAGTCAGAGGAACTCATTTCCTCCCGGTTCTTCGACGTAGAATTCTTTTTGTGGAGCATCCAACATTTCCTTTTTATTACGCAGTTGGCACTAGAAGCTCACATTAGAATAGTCGTTTGGGCAACCCCTTGGATTCCGGTACCCAGGTTGCATTTACGGTGAATGCAGACGATGATACCGCCTACTATGTTTTCGTTGCATCCAGGTGAATCAGGTTTTTGTGGGTTTATTACTGCTCTCTACAGATGCAGGAACACAAGATTGGGATCAGTGCTGTTCGATACAGGGATCGAATAAAATGCAATTGCAAGGTGCCTCGTCTCAAACTTTCGAATTTCTATGAGTTCCAAACACTTGGGGATCTCAACATGTGAGTAACGTACTCTTACAGTTTAAATCTGGCTGGCGAAAGGTTTTGCTATTGGTCCTGAAACAATAGCCAAGTGCGCACGAGAAATACTGAATAACCTGAAGATGAGAAATGCCGGCCCCTTCAAGTCACTATATTTCAAGATATCCCAGAAAGAGAAGCAATTCATAACTTACTGCACCTGCATCGAATTGTATCCTTGTAACAAATATATAATATCTATACGGAATCTAAGATATTAATAGAAGTGTTCTCCTTACCAGAGTTAACGAGATGATGTCCATGTGTACATGTACTGTACAACGCTGGAAGTCGCCATTGCACTAAATATGTATGTAAGTTCAAGTTCGAAAATTCTAGGGCTCCAGTATTACTATTTTATTACCGTGCTCGGGTGTTCCCACAGTCGGAAGAACGCTGTAGGGTATCTTTTTTTATGTACTGTTGCGGAAAACGGTTACACATCTGTTGTGCTGCTCATTATTTTTTATAGGTATGCATCATCGTGACATGCGGGGTAGTATTATCCTTGCAGCCCCCTTGGAAGAGAACTGTGCCCTATTCCAGGTTACATGGCCATTTCTGTTTGTGTAATTTAATTTTTCCTCGCAAACGTACAGTACTTGTATGAAAAGTAACAGAGTACACATATATACATCCTTCTGGTGGGTGACTCATTTACCGTCACGTCGGTTGCATAACTTCTCTTCTATGCCTGTCATATGGGCCTAAGGGGTTAAACAATTGAAACTCAGCTTCCTGCATCCAACTGTGCAAGACCTACAAAGACCTGCAACGACCGTCATGCCCACCCTGTGAGTACTGTAGATGGCGTAAGCTACGGTTCCTAATAATCGATTGGTGTACATTTCTCTCTCAGTTGTATTCTTCGATAGTGAAGAAGCCAAGGGGTAATTAAAGAATATTGAGAGTGAGGACCAGATTAGATTTGTTGGTGTCAACTACGGTACTGTAATGACCACCAATTGGTCTTCTCTGCTGATGGTACCAAGAGTAATAGCAACGTAGCCATCTAGTTTCGTTTAGTCCTTGCCAGGCACAAGACAAACGTGCATGTACAGTACAATAACATACACGCATATACAATATACCATTGTGATGTGTTAATGACAGTATTCAGTAATAGCGTATACTCAGCTTCATGCCCGTTATACTTGCAACCTTGTTGCAAGACTCTGAATAAATAGTATGGCGAGTACATCATACATGGAACGCTTCACGGTTCGGGTCTAGGTTTGCTGCACTTGGCTTACAATTGCATAGGTCGTGGAGCTTGAGTTTGAATGCTCAAAGATACTATTCGATAGTAGTTGTAGTAACGGGTGCAGGGCATAAAAGTGTAAAAAGCAATCAGACTGTTGCTGAAGTTAGAAAAGGGTGTCAGCAGGGAGATGATATCGGGGTTTCGGAAAGTGAAGCTATTCCATCGAGCATCGACATGGTATCGGCGGAATGCAAGAGGTGAATTCTGGATTGTAAGTGCAGGAAACGCGCATTACTTGGGTAGCAAGGTATGAGAATGGACGTTGGCAGCAGGGGTGAGAGAATGAGCTGGAAAGCAGGTGCCAGATAGTGCGCTGTATGTTGAGGGCTGCGTCCAGTGTTGTGAACGGTTGAAGCCATTCCCATATCCCAGACCGGTAGGTAGCAGTGGCTGTGAGAAGATGAAGGGGGATTGAGGATTGGGTGAGCGGTGGGCGTTTGAGAGAATGAAAAGCGGCGACAGATGTTGGAAGTTTGGCGCGTTAGCAACAGAAGCTTCGCTGTCCGACAAGGCGCGGAGGTAGGGCGAACAGAAACACGCGAACGGAAGCGAGGTATG
Organism: Bonnemaisonia californica; assembly: GCA_032355485.1. Classification (NCBI taxonomy): domain Eukaryota; phylum Rhodophyta; class Florideophyceae; order Bonnemaisoniales; family Bonnemaisoniaceae; genus Bonnemaisonia; species Bonnemaisonia californica. Next base: position 12,882 of record JAUBNZ010000404.1, read on the forward strand.
GGAGATACGGGCGGGGTGTCAAGTAGGCATCGTAACATATATGCGGGCGGCATGTGGGCTGCGCGGCGGAGAGTGACGGCCAATAGACAGGGAGTACCAGGGGGAGTGTGAAGCAGATGCGGATGACGCGTGCTTCCGCAACTTCCTCACAGTGCCATACCTGTGGCGCAAAGCAAAGAAATGCTTCCGCTGGAAGGAGCGCCGCCGTGTGATGAGAAGTCTTCCTTCTTGGCGATTGAGAGAAAATGTGATGACATGGGGTGGAAAAATGCGAATAGGGAGGCAGTGTGTTTTTATGTTTACGTGTTTTTAATAACCATTCCACCCCTCCTGCTGAAAACGGTCAAGCATTCAAGCATTCGGCAGAGCGGCAGAGGGGGCCATACAGGGGGCCATACAGTAGATACATACAGTGCTTGTACCTTCGCTGCCGCTGCTGCCGCTGTGCGCAGGCGCCGTGCACCATTGGATCTGGACGTTTAATCAGAAATGGTAAATTCGGTTTCCCATAAAAATAAAAAGTATATAGTAGATGGCGAGAGTAATTTACGGGATACAGTTGGCAATACAATATTCAGTCCATTCAGGACAAGAGCGACGGCATACAGTGGAATGGAGCTTTACGCGATTGATACGCGACTGACTTGTACGGCAGAAGGGGGAACCCTTGCAGCCTTCTATTGGATATTCGAGTGCCTCATATCTCTTGTAAGGGCTTCTCGAGATCGGATGAGAAAGGTAGCGTACAGAAACGTTTACTTCTATACATACATTATTTTTAGAAATTGGGAGAATGTGCGCAGAAATGCGCCGTGTTGTCATGGCTGGTACCCAGCAAGTGTTGAAAGCACATTCGATAGCGCACGGTGGCACGTGACAAGGCAGCGGCGCCGGCACGGGCACCCTTTCCATCCTACCCCTGTGGAAAGATGACTTTGGGGGCCTGGAAGCGATCGTAACGCCGGGGGCCGTCGTAACGCCAGGGGCCGGCATACTGTTTTCCGCACCCGTATCATATGTCCAAAGAGATTGAAACAGCGCCATGGCCCCGACGCCACCACTGAGCACTGCTCCTCCAGTGTGCTCCCTGCGGCTACTCCCCGGTCACCGACCCGCTGACCACTGCTCAGCGGCGCGGCGCAGCGTGTACCCAAGCTGTACCTCTTATGTACCGTGTCATGCCACAGTATATATGTGTCATGTAGCACATGGTCGCTGGATGCCCCCTTCTCCGAATGACCCATCTTCCTCCACGAACTTGCATGATGCACCCTCCCTGTAAAACCCAAACACACTTGTCCCCCGGCGCTTCACCAATGCCGTTGCACTGCCATCCACGCTGCCATCCACGCTGCCATCCCCGTCCCTGACATGGCACTACGGGGTACCAAGGGTACACCCCTGTACCCACCGTCACCGCCGCTTCACACGGGTGCAACAGAATCGGAGCAAAACTCTCCCGCATAAATCCCCGCAAACACTACAAACATGATTTATATTCTCGTATCATATCCAACAACACGTCCACCATCGCCGTTGCAACAAGGTAAGACCAAGAATACCCCTTGAGCAACAGCTTTCTCTCAGCAAAATCATGGTTCACGTGCGGACCCCGCCGCTACCCTCCAGTAGTAAGACCCCCTACAACGGTTGACAGCAACATTGAGGACAGTTATTGAGAAGAAAAGAGGATTTCAGCGCATGGGTATTGAAGGGAAGGTCAAGGTTATCTATTTACGGACATGTGAAATGTAGCTGTAGTACCGCACCGCGGGATAGGGTACCTGTTTGTGCTGGTATGAATACACCTGACAGGGAAAGCGGGTGATGTAACATATTGTGAAAAGGGAGAAAAGTGTTTGAATAACAATGCGAATGATACACGAGTACATTTGTGCAGTTTTGTCTGGAAGGGCAGCTTGTACCTTCGCTTATTTTGGAAAGAACGGCTCTGTAAGAGCGCGGATGTCCGTTGATGGGGGTGGATGACAGAGGATGCATGAGGTTGTCCAACGGAGCCTGAGACTCTCGCGGGATATCGTTGGGCAAGCGACGCGCGAGTTGATAAATATGAACAATAGTAACGCTTTTTTATGGAGCGTTGTGCTGAATTTGGCAAGGTATCGGCTACTGTCTGAGAGCAGGGCAGCTTTTCAGAAGCAGCCTTTTTTCATTCCGTACGGTATAAAGGGCATACTGACAGACAGTGTCGAGTGTAGTGCACAGCACAGGAGTACAGTTGCTGCAAACGCTCGACGGCTGAAATGAGAGGAGGAAACGGGCCGGGAAGGGGAGCCTGTTGGCTCGACACTTGCAGGACGGGGAGTCGAAAAGCTTCCGGCTGCAACAGGGCGCGACGGGTAGATAAAATACAACGGTCGCACACGTACATGTAGTAGTAACATGGTACAGTATAGTAATGGTAAATGGTACACGAGTAGACAGTTTTAGGTTGTGCAGTGGTGTCGTGTCGACTTGAAGAGTAACACCGCTATCGACTGTACAACAAGGATCGTACTTGCTGTGGCAGGTAACGACCAACAGGCAGGGGGCACGGTGGCACGGTGGCACGGTGGCGAGAAAGGTGTCGAGGGCGGAAAGGAGGCGGTGGGCTCGAATTTGGCCAGCCGGAATTCGGCCAGCAGCCCTTGCAGGAGGTAAAAAGGGCGAGAAATGGGCGAAACAAAGGCAACCCATTTCGGCCGCCTGTATGATACTGCGGGCCGTACGCCGCGGTATTGCAGGGGCGGTAGTGCAGGCAGGGTACAGAGAGAGTACAGTGCTGTGGGTAGAGAGGGTACAGTAGCGCAGGTGCATCATACATCGGCACGGAGGGCGGCTGCATGAAACAAGGCATGTCTCGAGGGGACATCAATGTCACACGTGCGCATTGCGGCTCGACGTGATTGGAGGTGGCAGGCAGGCAGCGGCCACGGGTGGCCCAGGGGCTGTGGGGGGCGCTGGGGTTTTGGCGGGGCGGCCAATGAGGCAGGGCATGGAATCAGCTGGCGCGAGATTCATTGCGAGACAAGACATTATGGGCGGATTTTGAGTAATAATTGGGATGCAGGACGTTATACCCGAGACACGCGACATGTACCAGACAAGCGACGGGGAACATGTTGTCAGCGTGAACCATTATTGTTTCTTTTCCGGGATATCTAAAGTTATCTGCTGTCTATTCGCCTTGCCCTGCATGAACGGAAGAATCCCAGCGGCCAATCATTCGACAGATGATTCGTGTGTGCTAATGAGCGCTCGGAAAGCGCCCAGAAAAGTGTGAGCATACAGCTGAAACATGGTCGAAACAGGCTCCACCCTGCCATAGCAATTGTCCTTCCGCACCTATGACCTACCATGATACGCTGCGCCGTTTTTTAAAAAACATTACTTAATAACCGATCGTATAATTGTCACAGAGAGCGCGAAGATACTTTACATACAGTAGTAATGTCGGATGTGCATGCATACAGTAGAGATGTGCGGCTGCCTGCTGCAGCAATATTATTATGTTGTCAAAAAATAATTAAACAAGTGCGACGATCTACGACGTGAGATGAAATGTCTAATGATAGCGTGGTGCTGCCAAGTTGATAACCTACCCCAAGGGTATACCTCAGCAAATATACCTGGTCTTATTATTTTTACCGTAACTTGCGATATTCTGGTGAGAAACTGAAAGAAATATCGCATTGTTTAGCATCTGCTTACAAGCGCATGATGTGGTGTGCGCCTGGATTAAACCCGGATTTAATGCGAGGAAATCAATTTGTTATCTATTTGGTATATGCCAAATCATGCGCAAAGGCGGTGTCCTCTTCCCGAACTGGTCCCGTACTGGTCCCGTACTGATAAACTTTACGGTACAGTAAAGTACTGTAGATAGGGCCTCACATGATTTTACAAGCCACTTTGCAGTCGTCCTCCTCTCCAGAAACTTTTTCCGCAGCCGAAATACAGTTGTGTACCGCTCTGTACGGATCTGTACAGGTCCGTACCGTTGCGTACAGTTCTGCTTGGGACTGCTCAGGACTCCACTGGAGCAGCGTGTTTGTAAAGAGTGGAAGGGCGGTCAGCCGTCGGGCAACGGTCCCTTGGGCCCTGGTTTTCATTGGCGCAGCTGTCAGATTTCCGATTTCCGGGCCGCTGTGCCGTGTGCTCAGTAGTTTAGATAGCAGTGTACCTGTACGTGTTGCTGCCGTTTGCTGCTGGCTGCTGCGTGTGTAAAATTCATAAAAAGCATAAACAATAAAAAAAAAGTATGAAAAGCATGAAAAGTATAAACGGCACAAAAAGCATAAAAAACATGAAGAAGGGCTGTCTAACGCATTTTAGGCGCCTCGCGCTTCATATTAATCTGGACATGACAGGAGAAATTGATAAGCCGCAGCGGACTGCTGGGAGAATCGAACGGTGCATCCGCTCGACGTGGCGTTTAGAGATGATGTCTTCTGCACTTACTTTTTTGAACTGTTGCACGACGACCGGCGTATCTACAGTATTCGTGAATGAAAAGGCGCCGCCGTGTTCCATCCCCTGGGGGCCGCTTGTCATACCCTACGGGGGAACGAAGACTGCGAACAATGACAGGCCATCACCCTAGACAGTAAACTTTACCCCCCAGACGGCAAGAGCGTACAGTTGTAGGGCTGAATCTATTTCTTTCATATTGTTTCATACAGAGTGTGTG
>JAUBNZ010000405.1:0-17569 GCA_032355485.1 Bonnemaisonia californica
TAAGGTATAGGAGTGAACTTCTAGTATTTAAGGGTTACCTAACTAGATATCCTATCCACTTAAGGGGTACGCAGACTTCCCCCTTTGAAATGAGTGACAACTTGATTGTGGACTGGGATCCGAAGCGACCTAACCAACCACCCTTCCGTTGCCGGAAGGGCGTTGACAGGCTTAGTTATCGGGTGGCGCTACGTCTGGTTCGCGGAACTGGCCCCCTCGCGCCACCCTTCCTTTCCCACTCTACCAAACCTGGTACAATGGTAGCTTGACCTGCACACCTCTCTTGTCTTGTAGCCTGTGACACCGCCTTGCGTACCGTTCCAGAAGGAAGAGCGGTACGACAGCTTCCTGTGCTGTTTTCTCCGAATACATGCCCAAGACCACTGCTGTTAGTGGCTCGGAAGCCATCCTACCCTACGTTTCCTCCGCAGGGAAAGTAGAGGATAGAGAGGCGAGACCAAAATCCTGGGTCTTCCCATCTCCGGCTCACCTACGAGAGACCTCCCGCATACCCCTCATCCCCAGAACTTCCCAGCCCTGGAAGTGAAGGAAATAAAACATCTGGCGCCCCACCGCTACCGGCTAATAGGGAAACTAGTATCCGGAGGGTGCCCAGGCACTTTCTGTAAATACTACACAATGAATCATTACCCACTCTCTGGAGGGCAAGTGAGGCTACATGTGTCCCTAGTCTTCCGGTGGACGAAACCGTTGGCCGAGGGACTCCTCCAGACGGAGTCACCAAAGACCACGTGCGGAACACTCGAGAGTGTCGGGAGGCCAGAGATCCCATACCCTGCGTTGGGCGGGATCTCGCAGCTGGTGCAGTGTGCTGAGCTACAGCAGCGATGAATAGCGAATTTGTCGAATCAGGCAATTAGACTTACAGTACTGGAATGCCTGCCGGCTCCTCTCCAAGGAAAGGATGTTTAAAACAGGAAGGAATGATAGGACTGTCACGCAGAGAGAGCCTCTAGAGTCGAGTTTAGGGGCCGAAAGAGTAGTCGCAGGAACTATACCTGCGAGGCTAAACTAGCCCAGTGCGTCCCTAGGGTGGCATAGAACGCGAGGTAGGCCGTGGCACTCTCCCTCCACGGAGGAGTATTCTGTGACCTAGATTGGTCAGTCAATGGTCCGTCTAGCCCGACGGCTTCGGCGGGCTGGAGGTATCACCTTGCATTGGTGCGGGGCCGGAAGAATAGGGGATACCTCACTTTAGAGGGTTTCCGGACCAGGCGGGAAACATATAGCCAGTAGTTAACAACGTCAGTGTCGTCCCTAGGGTGGGAGAACGCGAAGCCCTGCGCTAGGTTCTTCTTCAATCTAGAGGGCGTCCCATAGGATCTTGGATTTTCCAAAAGGGGGAATTTGAGGGTGCTCTTCGGTGCCGATCGAAGATGGAGCCCCGCTCTCAGGTTCCTCTCTGCTAATCAGAGCTCCCCCACTTCCTTAAATCGTAACCGTAATGACGTAAGTGAATATAACCTATATTAGAGGATATCCCCACTAGTACTATACCGGGCAGACCCATAGTCCGGAGCTGCACTGTCGGCCGTGGGGAAGTAGTTGCAAACCACGCAGTTCCTGACAGTGGAAGGGTAGAGACAGCTGGCACACCCTGGTTGGGCGCCGGGTAGGTAGGGCTTACATCTGGGTATTGGTGTGTAATTGGCTGGTACAATTTTGTGGTGCGCACCTGCACTTGTGCCATACGCTGGGAACAGGTGCGTACTGCTTCAGCTTTTTACCATTTGTAGTTTCTTGGCAACTTTTCTACCCATTGGAGGGTATTAATGCAACCCTTCTTCCCATTTGAGGGTAGTAAGGCAACCGCTCTACCCATTGGAAGGTATTGCAGGAGCTTTGGAGGTTTTTGAATTTAGAGAGGGGCGATAATTATAATTATTACCCAATGAGGCTCCCTCACGATACTTGCAATTTAGCAATCGTACTACAGAAAGCTCCTGATGTGAGCCATTATTTGTCTCGATACTTTTCGTCCATGCCTTCGAATACTCCATTAATTATTGAAGCTTGGATATCTGTCTACCAATTTTATAGATATAGGTAGCTTCACCGCCACACTCCCATTGCGCAAACGATTGATGCTTTCACAGGTCTCAGTTGGCCTTCCTTCTCTAACTTGTAAGGTGTAGTCTGGGAACTGGAGGGCCATGGCGTCTACATTGGAATCCTGCCGTAGTGCTGACAGCATCATGTTCTCTGTCAACTGTAGAGTCTTGCAGCTGCTATAGAGAGCGGGAGACTGCAAGCATGCATTGATGATCGGTCCATTGGAACTGCCTGAGAATAAAGGGATTATTTGTCTGAAGTCTCCAGAGAATAGCTCACAATTGCCTCCAAACGGGATTTTGAATTGTGGTATATCACGCATTGTGCGGTTGACGGACTCCACAATGAAGCGATGGATCATGAATGCATCTTCCCATCTGATTACATCGAAGCATTTGATCTTATCTATAGCTGCACACCCAACCGCTATATTGCACGTGGAGTCCGAGTGTGGTGTAATAGAGATCCGAAAGGTGGAGTGAGCTGAGCGACGACCGCCGAGCCGGAGTTTTGGGACACCAGAAGTAGCCACAGGGAGAATGTTTTCCTTTGAGCTGTAGAAATGCGTGCAGAAAATTGACCTGAAATGCCTTTCTGGTATCCCCTGGGACGCCGAGGAAGAAGAAGAGATGTTGCACCAAGGCTGAAGTCTTTCATTCTAGCAACGATGCAGGCAAGGAGAGGTATGGTGCAACGGCAGATAAAATGCCGGGAAGACGGCTCGCTGCTTCTTTTTAAGACGCGGTACATCGCTGTGAACCATTTCCGTGAGTTGTGCCGTTTCCAATAGCTGTGGTTGCAGTGAAAGCGGAGCCAGAAGGTCCGAGGGCGGTAGGGGAAGTCCAAAATGCTCAAGAGTTCTACAGTGCATTGCCTGCAGGTAGCACCACTGCATCTTAGGAATTAAATGGCCAAGAATTTGTTCTTGAGATGCAACAGAGCACCGCGCACCACAGCGTTTCTTGAATTCCATAGCCAATATACGTGTGTGAAATTCATGAAGGGCCCTTGGGGAGCAATTCTTACAGGAAGTGAGACGGGAAGCGAATGCATGAGTAAGAGGAGCGAAGCTTGAACGGAAGGACTATTGGGGAGCCTTTTCCGCACCTCGTTGTCTTCCAGAAGCCCGTGCTCGACGTATGCCTCACGGACGGTCGGGTTCCCCCTGCCGCCCACTGTTCGAACTGCCTCGCAGGAGATAGCCCCTTTAACAGGTGTAAGGAGAAGTATGAGGTACTACCAATCTCCTTCCCTTGGACTCACAGTGTAGATTCTTCCCAAGACGTTTTCAACTTCTCCGGTGAATGTGGCCTGCCTTCCTTACGTTCTTTTATTGCGAAAACGCTCCTTCCAGTAATTCTCCCTCGGAAGAGGAGGAGGAAGCGCAGAAGTGCTGGAAGTAGTAGCAGGAACTTTAGAAGGACCCGCACCTCCTTGGTAGTCTGAAGCGCCAACTCTTCGTACGGGAATATTCCCCGTAAAGAACGTTGGGGACTCATCGTAGCGCACATTAGTTACCCCTTCATTCTCGTCGTTAGCAAAGAACCACTTTGTAAGCGTTTTGGAATGTATCTGCTATTGTTCTGATGCTTTTGTTCCTGGCCATCTTGAAAGTAGACGATGAGGTGTTTCTCCTGATGAACGGCAAATCGAACGACAGTCGGGTGTTTGTCAACAATTTCGAATCTGAGAAGGTGCCATGCTTCCTCCAAAGCGGACATTAACCTTGTATTCTGAATGTTTGATATCTCATCAACCTTTTGGCCTTCTTGAAAAAGCTCCATAGTAACGCAGTAATGCCCCTTTGAAATGTCCTTGAAGATGTACCTTATACTGCCGACTTGGGAAATGAAGATCCCCATGTCGACGTGACACTCGAACATTCGGAGCAGGTTCAGACTGTGCGGCAAGACCCAAGAGCTGCCCACTTCCAAATCTTGAAGCCTACGGTTCACTTGGCAGCTTCTTGTAACATTATTTTCACCATCTTCTGGAGCTGTTCATTTGCAAAGCACGTAGTACTGGTCCTCGAGGAGTCTTGTGTCGCTTCTGAATTCCTTCGGGAACCTCTTATTGCAGTTTCTACTTCCCATACATGGAGAACCTGTGTTCACGGAGTGCCACGGTCCGTTTATCATATGCTTCAGTTCCAAATCTCTCAATGTCCCATCGGAATGCAGATAAATCTCTGCAGAGATGAGGCTATCCATATTAGCGGGATCCCGGAGCCTTTCCTTGGAGAGCCTGTCGAGTTTGAGGCTAATGTGAGCATGCGGGAGCGCACCATTCTGGAATTACACGAAGCCAACGTACGCAGAAACCTTTCCGCCCAACTCTTGTCTCACGAACACCTCCATAAGTGCCTGTAGCTTCAGCTCGAACACGCGTGCATTGAGGTCCGGTCTTTCCCGAAGCAACTGACATAGGAGAAGCAAGTCCACAATCTCAGGCCACTTCGGGTTACAAGTGACCGTCACGAAGATATCGAGATGACCAAGCTTTTTGGAATTCGCAATGATGCCCTGCATCTGCTGCCTAATGTATACATCGCCTCCGAGGTACTTCGATGGTTGCACAATTAGTTTCCCAGCTCTTGCAGCAGACGCCTCACCTTTTGGGCGCCTAAATCGGTAATTAAATCGCAGAGAAGCGTGTAATCTGATGGCCGAAGTGCGCCTTGATTATTTCTCAGGCATGCGAGCCTTTCGGATTCCAACTTGCAGAATGGATAAACCAAGAATAGCTGGAAGAGTCGCTTGCCCCTGCAGTACTGTACTGAACTCTGTGCTTCTTTGGAACATCCGGTAGGAGTAAAAGTACAACGGAGTGAGCTTCACTTGTGTTTGAGTGCCAGTGGTTGCAGGGTTGCTGCCAGTGCATTACAGGAGAAGTGTATAGTGCCACCCGTCTTCCCCGAAAGGGAACAGCTGTACGTATTCGAGCGGATCGTATGAGCGATGGTTGGCATATATGTCATGCAGATACTCTTCTCAATTGCTTCGAATGAAGGCTCGCCTGCAAACGACAATTTCCCTATTCCCAACTACGCCATCTGCAATTTCAGGAAGAATTGAAGTCACTTCCCCCCCTTTTGGACCGTTGTAGGGACCAATGTGCTCACGGGAGGGTCGCTTGTCGGCAGGAAAACCATTATGTACTCGACTGGTGGGATGTCTTGAAGTGCCCAGTCCTGTAAGCTGGAAAAGGTGAGGAGGTAGGAGTTGATGGTGATTGGCGATTGTTTGAACGACGGGCTGGGCCCGTGGACATCGCTGCGCTGCAGGGGAAAGGGCAGAGGCGGAGTTTGGATTCGGGGAAACAAATGTTTTGACCACTGACCGTTTTTGATGGATATGATAGGTGGACGAGCGATCCCAACGTACAGAATACCATTTTAGGAAGGGGGCGAAAAGTGTCTCTTTTACGGGCTTCGCCCGCGGATATCTTTGATAGACATCTGAGCGGGCGAACGACTATTTTTCTATTTTGCAACATTCTGGGTGTTGACGAATTAGAAGGGGTAAGGGAACATAATTACTGACAGACAGACCCTGGTTTTAGTATAACGGCGATTTCCGTAATGTAGAGCTAGAATCCATAATTTAATTCTATCTGCTACGAAAGTGCAGACCGTGCCAACACTAAATCATCTACAATAACAGCACTTAGGCGAGTGCGATCCAAATAAATAATGCGATTCATAGGACCAAACTTCCGCTCTGAGCTGAAGGATGATAAAGGTGTTCCATATGCTCTGAGCCCGCCTTCTTTCAACTCTGGTTATGTAGTTCGGATTACCAACCACCAGTGAACCACACCCACGGCATCCCTGTCCCTGAGGTCTTCCGAATTTGAGTCAAGTGCATCGCGTATATAGGCACCTGACTCATTTAATCCTGCGTGTGCAGTTGAAAACGTAGGAACCTCTAGAACATCCTGCAAAGAAAAGAGTAGCCTGTTCTAGCGACCAATTTGCAGACGAAGCTCTGCAGTATGTCAGGCAGTGCCCCTAGACTCTCCTCCTTTTCTCCTCCTTTTCTTCTCCTATAAGAATCTACAATTCTGTAATCCGACGCACACAAGTATGCGCAGAAGAGCATGCAAAAGACACCCAAAACCCCAGAGGCCATGAATGTCGATCTGTTCTATGCAATGCAGAATTATTTGAAAAATATCTGGTGAGGTTTTGGAGTCAATAAGCAATTGTCGGTCCCTGGTACGAGGATCACATTGGAAGTTCCTGAAAATGGGCAGAATGCGCTGCATTGCCGACTTATCACATGCTTCCATGGCCTTTTACACCTGAATGTTAGGATTGAATTCCACATATATATCTTCAGATGCAGGAAACGACGCATTTCGCATTAAAATATATCAATGCGATTAACTGCCCCAATACTTTCCAGAGAATCCGGAGCAAAACGCTTTCTTCTTTTCGGGAGTCAACTATTGGCTTATGAAGCTCAGGAACTAGTATGTAGCTCTTCATTAGAGCACCAAACGAAACCCAGGTCTTTCGATGCAACCTATTATCAATTATGTCATGGGTAGATATTGCAATCTCCGGCCCAGAGTGTAGTACGACGGGAATTCAATGTTTCGAAACTCATCGCCTCATTGGCGGACCACTTCAATTTGGTGTCAAACTTCCAACCTCCAATGGTTGCGTCGCATCACCTGAGATGAGGAAGAGTTGCCAATCTCCGACACTTGTCCAACCTTGCACCTCAGTGCGGTGCAGTGCCCGTCGTACAATTGCCGCACTCCATAGTGTCTCCCCCTGATACTGACATCCACAGTTGTCTCCCTACAGGGCTATGTGTCAACTCTATCATAAGGGTCTTTCTACACCCGTAGGTGTAAGAACGACCTTTCCCTCCTCGGAGGCTGAGCACACTAAGGGCCTTCCCTAAGATACTGACAGTGGCCTTCACGGGGAACCTATACAGTGCTCATTGCAAGGGCCTTTAATGATAGTTACAATTTCGAAGGCTACGGGAAACTATGAATAAGTGAATAGGCCATTCTGAAAAGGAGAGTAATCCTTGGGAGAGACCTACAGACGAATACCCTCTTCTCTCCCCTCCTTTCCAACAAGGGTTCATAACTTGGTAACCGTCAGTTGCAGAAGCCGCCCACAAATCGCTCGGCATTCTCACGGAGGGGACGAAACGGACGTTGTCAGCAAACCAAGCTCTAAATTTCTCGTGCCGTCAAAACCGGCCATCAGAACCTTTAAAGTGAGGTTGTTCCTAAGCCTCGGCGACAGAGCGTCCCTAGGGAGCTCCCTCCGATCCTCTACGCTCGCCGAATAGGCACCAAAATCTGGACCCCACGAGGTCTCCGACCGACCCTAGATTGGTATCATAGCGCTTCGAGCCTCTTATCGTGTTCTCCATCCCGACCAAATGGACTAGGTTAGCACAAGGGGCTCTATTGTGAGATCCTACGACCCCCAATAATCCCCCCCAAACCCCATTATAGGGAATCCCTCTGCGCGGCACTTCCATCGTCCCTCTCAGGTTTCAACCTCCTGGCTTGGAGAGGAGGCTGCGGACATCCGAACACCCTAGGTACTCCTGCCCTGATCCATCAGAATTAACCGCATTTATTTTCTGCGTATCCAGCACCGCAGTGCTACGAGAGTTCAACCAACGCAGGGTTTGGGCTCTCTAGTCTCCCGAACAGGAGTGTTGTCCGTCGCTTCGAATACACTGGAGGAGTGGCTCTACCAGCCCGACCGTGTACCGGAATACTACGGAAGACTGTAGATCACTTTGCCTCCTGAAGGGTGTAATATAATATATTGGTCTCCCGAGCTAGACTTATAAGCAACCCTAAGGGGTGAGAGTTGGCCCCTAAGATCTTAGGTGTATACTCAACAAGGGATCTCTCATTCATCTGCCCGTTTGGGGAAGAAAACGAATCCAATCGAGGAGTTGCAGGTCCGTCATTTTGAGCGCCCTGAGGGGAAGCACATAGATAAGATTCGTGCAGAGCTTCTGGCGTCCGCTGCCACGGATGGAGACGCACGAATGAAGCCTTGTATAGTAACCGAGGAATCCTAGCGGTAGAGAAGGCCGTGAAACCTCAGAGATGAGGTAATTAATGAAGCTCTAACTGTATTTCAGCAAGAGGTTTGGAACGAGCTGAGTGGTACTATAAAAGACAGGTTAGACCACCTCACCTCACTTATCAATCAGGTCAGAGAACAGGCCTCATCAACACAATAGCGTGTCGGTACGCTTGCTGATAAATTAAGGACGTTGGCAACAATTGAACAAACACAGAACAAGGTGAAGATCGAAAAACACCAAAAGTCCTTACGGCACATGTATCCACAATTACAAGCCTTAGTTGAGGCAACCACCACTGTTGTAGATACTATACGCCCTCCAAACCAGGAGGGAATGTTGAAGATATGGCAACCAGGAAATTTGTACCTCCTGAAGAACAGGGGATGATTTGGGACCAGTAGTTCCTGTATTGGTATCCTTAATAACAAGGGAGCCGGCCTTTGGAAAAGTCCTTTCCTATCGTGCATACCGTCTCAATGAGAGGGGGAGCACACTCCAACAATGAGAATTGAAATGGGGGGAAAGCTTTCTGCGAAGATACGGAGCTACACCCCGTCCTTTAGGGACTTTGATGGGAACGACCCCATAGATATCATTCGCTTTCTCTGCGAGTTGAAAGATGCCGCTAACGCCATGGGTATCAGTGAAGCTGCTGCAGTGAAGTTAGTCCGAGGGGTTCTCCGAGGAGAAGCGAGTGCATACCTCACGTGGTACGGCGAAGAAAGGACGAGCTGTATGACGGAGGAAAGGGGGACCTAGATGAGCCTCACGAAGTGCACGCGATGCTTTGCCTTTATGCTACGGATGAAGACCTCTCATTGGCGTATGATGAGGTAACGAAAATTCAAGAACTTCCGAACGACTACGAGGAAACGTTCGAGGAAAGATCAGAGGCGTTGGTATTCAGGTGTGCCAACGGGTTCACGGAAAGGGATTTGGTCAAATAATACATCAATGGCCTTCACAGAGGAATCAGGGCCACAGTGGGTGTGAAGTTTTCGTTAAGCGACGAGAAGGTCCTAGTGACAGTAAAGCGCATTTTGCAAGCCCATAGCGAAGCATTCCGTGCCAAGAGGGTCGAAGATGGTCCAAAGATATCCCCATCAAGGGAATCGGCTTGGAAAAATAAAGCAATGCCAGTGACCACTCACAACCTCGCAGGGGAAGAACAGAGTCACCGGTCGGAAACATCTTCAGATTTAGTTAGCTCGAAACCCTTTGGGTACCCACCAACAGGAGGTTGTTGCTCGAAGAATCAACGACTAGAGTTGGCAGACCGCCCTCAAGTGGTAGTGGAAGCACTGTTCCCGAGATGGTGGACTTAAAAGGCAGTGAGCCTGTCCCGACCTTATCCCCCGAGCAACCGAGCTTGGGAAGAACTAGGTTCCCGAGACGTCCTGTCACATGGGCGTGCCTCGGATGCGCCAAGAAGGGACGCTTGTTTTAAAACTGCACCTACCTTCCCTCTCTACTGAGGTTGTTCCTCACGTAAAAGAACTATATCTACCAACAGCGGCCCTAACAGGTACTTTTCCGCCAGCAGAGGCGTTTGGCCTACAACAGTGCGTCCATACGGGGACCTAGGTTTGTAGGAGTCGGGCGCGACCAAAGAGACCGCAGAGCACCAACAGTGCTGAAAAGACCGGACCGGACGACACCAAACAAGGTGGTAGGGTTTGATGGAGACGAAATTGCGCTTCCTCAGGAGCAAGAGAATGACTCCTCTTATACAGACGGGTGGGGCAACCATTTGGCCAGTGATGGAGACGCAACGTCATCCTCGTCCAGCTCTTGGTCGGGAAAATGACAGGGGGTGAGTTGATATCGTCATCCAGAGAGGTTTCCACCAAGAACACATTGGTTTGTTAGAACCAGGGGGACCTCACCCCTACAAGGGAGGGAATTCAGACTCTGAGGAGTTAGTAGACTTTGCCTTACCTTCCAAGGAATCCAAGACTGTACACTCCCGGAGGGGAAGAAAACCCAAGCGGAGGGTTGCGAGTGTGATGAGGGACACGTACTATTCTGTCCTCGGTTCCATAGGCGAGTCAACGAAAGGCATGAACCCAACTTGGTTCGTGGTTGACTTGGGCTGCAGCCCTGCAATCATCAACCCGTCCTCGTTACCGCCGAATTGGCAAAGATACAAAGCACCTCTCAATGAGGATCCGGATTTGGCGGACGCGAATGGTCGGCCGCTCATCATTACAGAGATGGTTAGATTACGTGTAAGTTTGCGAGGTAAAACAGTTCAAGTTCGATTTCATCTTGCTCCCAACCGTGCCATTCCAGTCATCGTCGGCACGGGTTACCTTGACAGGTATATCCGAGGGATTTACCCGATGGACCAGAAGATAGAGGTCAGCAACGGAAGTATGCTCGCAATCCTGTCAAATCATGAACCCGCGGGGAAAGGAAAGGAGCACAAAGAGATCACAATAATTTCTGAACTAGAGAAGAAGCCTTTTACCGAGGTGGAGCACTTCGTGGATGTAGTCCGCCTTACCAAGTGCGGGGCTATGCTTGCGGACGTGCAGAAGTTTGTTTCAGTCAGGAATGACTGCGGAGGCTTGCAATACCTTGAGCCGAATTCAAGTCTCTAGGAGAAGCACCAATTTTTCCTTGCGAATGGCCTGAACGAGATCGTTCCCCGTATGTAGTTTGCTATCATTCTTGCGAATTTCGGCACTAAGCCGGGCAATCTACTGAAAGGTACGATAGAAGGGTACGCCCAACGCAGCCAGCTCGGGGTACTAACCCTCGGTGATATGGGAGCCGCCCATCTCAAAAAGATAGAGGCCGCGCAGAATCTCGAATGCCAGATACGCGCACAAGCTGAGGCCACAAACCGCGAGGCCCAATTCTTAATTCCCACCGAGGAGGCGACGGTGCTATCTGAGTAGGGGAGCCCGTGAGACAAGAAAGAACCCCAATTAAATAAGAACCTCAGAACAGAGGGAAAGTTTCTGTAAAGGAACAGGATGGTATAATCAAGGAAGGCTGGAAAGAAAAGCTTAACATAAAGCATCCGGCGGATGGTATGATTGAAAGGGTGTTCGAGAGGCTGAAAAAGCATGAGGACCTGTCAGATGGGTACGTAGGTGAAATCAAAGCCACCGCATAACGCATAGAGACGGACCCCCACAAGGTTCCTTGTCAGCAACTCCCCTACACGATCGGGCCTCTCCGCAGAGAAGCATCTGCGAAGGAAATTGCATCCATGTTGGAGAAGGACGTCATGGAGCCGGTCAGAAATGAGTGGGTAAGTCCGATTTTCCTGGTTCCCGAAAAGGATGGACAGCTACAGTTCTGCGTGGACTATCGCAAGTTGAACGAACAAACATTTGCGGATACCTATCTTCTGCCGAAGATGGGCGATTGCACTGATTCTTTCGGGGATGGTGAGATCTTCAAAACTTTCGAGTGTAATTCAGATTACTGGCAAAACCCAATCGCGGAGGAAGAAAAGGACATGACGGCGTTCACGTCCCGCAAAGGAACCTACAGGTTCACGTTTCTCCCTTTGCGGTTGAAGAACGAGCGCGCAACATTCGAGCGGACTCTTGATGTGAACCGCTCTGGTGTCTGTTGTCAACCTTGCCTTATCTATCTCGAAGAAGTGATAGTTTTCTCTCGCTCAGAGGAATGGAATACCGAGCATGTAGACCAGATCTCAAACCTATTGCGGGAGGCGGGGGTTACCCTCAAGATTGTCAAGTGAAACGTCTTCCAAACGAAGGTTGAATATTTACCTCACGAAATCTTTCCGGGGAATTTGGCATCCCTGAAGAGAGCACTAAATCCATTAGAAATGCTGCGTTCCCAGTGAATCCAACGCAGATGCCTTCTTTCCTCGGAAGTAGTAACGGCTTCAGGAGGTTCGTCAAGGACTTCGCAAAGCAAGCGAGAACTCTCAACACTATGTTCAAGAAAGACACTATCTCCAGGATAGGGAGTGAATTTCCAACGTAGGAACAGAGGCTTTCGTTCGGAGTCCTGAAAGACATGTTCAAAGCACCACTAGTGCTTGTGCTCCCTATACTTGGAAGGCCGTACATCTTAGACACTGAAGCGTCGGAATACCAGGTCGACTGTGTTATTTTCCAGGAACAAGAGGAAAGGGGCTTAAATACTGTGGGATATTGGCCACGGGCCCTGAATTCAGCGGAGACTTCGTATACAGCAGCGGAAAAGGAATGCCTAGCTGTGGTATGGTACGTCCCGAAGCTACGCCCATATGTGGAGCGGACGAAGTTCTCAGTTTGCATTGACCAAAACGTCTTGAGATGGCTGATTAATGAGGAGAACATCACGGGACGGCTGGGCCGATGCCGACTGAGCTTAGAAGAACACGATTATGAGATGTTTTACCGCCCCGGAAGGGTGCTCCAGGTTCCGGATGCTTTGTCGCAAGTCCCCACCAAGGGGCTAGACATTACGACATGGGACAACAATATTCTCATCTTCAGTATTAGAGGACCGTCTGCGGAAGAAAGTGATATTTATCTCAAAGATTACGAGGATGCAGACTTATTAGACCAGTGCAGGGCTCGCCACCAAGGTGAGGTGTCGCTCGTGAAATGCGAGCCAGTGATCTTCACTACTAAATTCCAGCCTACCTTGGAAGCAATAGAGCTTTCGGAATGCCTGGAGGAGCAACGGAACGACGATTTCTACAATCGAATTCTTAGCCGCCAGGCCGAGCACGCGGATTCTGCCTTCCTTGAAGACGAAGATGGTCTTCTGCGCCGAGGTTTGCTCCTCGATGGAGCGGAAAATCTTGTTTCCCAGGTTACTGAAGCCGCGGATTCTTACCATGTTTCACAGAAGTGTTCTAGCTGGACAACTGGGACAAACGCGCATGTACTATACAATGCAGCTCGCGTACTACTGGCCTCAGATGGCCCGTACGCAGCAGGTACCGTGCGAAACTGCGCAACATGCGCTAAGGATTGCTTACGTCTCAACATGAGGACGAACAAGCTGTCGCTGATGCCTGCGAAAATACCTCTGGAAGAGGAAGCAGACCAAGTAGGTCTATGGCCTCTTCTTCTAGTGCCCTCATCGCAGGAAATAAGGATAGTTTGTTCGTTCTCTTGTTGAATCGTAAGCGATTCTTCGCGCAGGTTCTGCAGCCTCGGATCTTGGCAGCTTTGTCAGCGACCACTCCCGGCCAATAGTAAGTACGACTCATGGTGTCGTACGTTGTCCCCTTTGTCCAGCAAGGGCATTGTGGTAACAAATTGTCATTATCGGCGGCCTCGGCGACTTCGGAACCATGATCTGTTCCAATCCATCAAGGAGCGCGCATCGTCGCAAAAGTCCTTGCTGTTCTTCAAAGAAGGCTGAGTCTGTTTTCTCAGACTGTCGAGTCAGTACTCGATTACAAAAATCTCCGTTGTAATGCTTTTACAGCCAATCTGACAGTTACTGAGGACCATTAATTCTCCTTTCGAGAGATCCAAATCGCCTTGGTGGTGAGCCCTGTAAGGGTCGAAGAAGTCGACTTCCTACTCATCCTCTATTTGAGGTTCGGCCTCCTCTATATAGTGTCCGCCTACTGTGAGGTGAGGTATTTCTTCCTCCAATGGAGAAGTGTCCAACCCTTTCGTGGGTACGCCGCACAAAGCCTCTGGGACTTCATCACCCTTCTGGAGTGGTACACTATGACGTAGTCGAACATAGACAACCTTTGCCTCCATCTGGCTAGCCGTCCCGATATGTCCTCGATATTCATCTGCTATGGCAAGGAATTTTGATTCCTACGGACTGTGAACTTCGTCCGTTCTACGTAGGATCGTAGCTTGGTCACCAACCATACCCCTGCCAGGCATTCCTTCTCCATTGGACAGTTCGAAAGCTCTCCTAGTTTCAAGGCGCGCGACCAATATCCTACCGAAAGTAAGTCACCATCCTCATTCTCTTGGAGTAGAACGCAACAAATTGGTACCATGAATCGTCCGTGTTCAGTGCATAACACTTTCCCAATCTAGGGAGAGCAAGCACTGGGGTGCTCAGAAACACGAAGTTGAGTACACCCAACGATATCTTCTGCTTTTCCGTTGGAGGTTCACTTCCCAATATTGAGATCCAATCCTTCTTGAGCATGTCATTCAGCAGGTGAGAGAAAAAACCACTCCTAAAAACTAGGGAATCGAAAAATTCTCCACGAGGAAAACCTCAAGCGCGGCGATGAATGCATGACAAGACAGTTGACAAGCCGCGACCATCTTCCAGATGTGAGCAACTGGCGAGCGCGCTCGCTACCGTAGGCTAGCTTACAATATCCACTCGACACCGTTCAGTGTCGAATCGGTGGCCCTGTAATTGCACCGGTGCCCAGCCCGGCTCCTGACCGTACTGGAATGTACTTGGCTGCATTACATTCAGGGCCTCTTCCTACCTAATAACTGGCGGGCTTCATCTGCTGTCGGATCACTAATGGAACCAAAGAACCACCCCTCAAGCTTAATTCTTGCTTCACTCCAAGTTTGCCTCCCCAGTCATTCGAAACTTCGTTTATTGGGTTTGCAACCCCATTCGCACTTCCTCGCCCGTCTCCGTGACAACGAAGGTAACCCCGCGCGGCGCTGTTGGCTCACGACGCATCCCCATAATCGTCACCGATTGTGCCAGGAACACCGACTCATGGCATGGATCGGTGGACCCGCGGCTCTTGAACCTTATACCCCACTTCCGCCCGCGTGAGTCTCTTCACTGAACCTTCACACTCACTCTCGTGCACAACCCTCTCTCCTTGTTCCCATCTGTCCTTTTCAGCTCTACAACACTACCGGCCCCATCACAGGACAGTTCTATAGCGGCGCCTTACGGCGGTTCTTGTTTGGTCTACGACAGGTCTTTTGGCCCTCCACAGGCGTTTCTTCTTTGTAAAATCTTTGGAAAAAGTATGGAAGACGCTGGAGCTTCCAAGTAAGCAGTGGATCCGCGTTGGCTTCGCACTTAAGTGAGCCTCTCTTATCGCATTCGTACTCTCCTGAGCTGTGCCCAACTTTCCCGGAGAATGAAACATGACCTAAGGAGCCTACTTCCTCCTGGAAGAACTTCCACATATCTGGTTTCAGAGTGACTCCCGGCTTCCGTAGCAGAGTTAATATCAGATCTACATCTTCGAAATACTCTTCCACTGAGAGTGAGAACACTATCACATCATGAAGATAGATGAGACATGACTGCCGACAGACTCCAGAACGTATCATGTCTTGCGCCCGCTTGAACGTTGCGGGTGCGTTCTTCAACCCGAAAGGGAGTGGGGTGAACCTGCAGTTTTTCATGTGCGACATAAAGGTCGTGTTGTCCTTATCTTCCTCCGCTACGGGAAGTTGCCAGTATCACGAATTGCAATCGAGGGTCGTAATGATCTTCACATCACCCAGCGAATCGATTCAATCATCCATTCTAGGAAGAGGGTAAGCATCCGTGATGGCTTGATTTTTCAACTTACGAAAGCCGATGCATAGCCCTAACTGTCCATAATTTTTGAGTACCAGGACTATAGGACTTGCCCAATTGCTTGTGGCTGACTCGATGACGCCCTTATCCAACATCGAGTGGATTTCGTTTGCTGCCACCTGCCTGCCGAGCGCCCCTGTTTTGAAGGGTTTTCGTCTGCACGGAACCTTGCTTGGGTCCATTTCTATGCGGCGGGCATTGAATTCTATGTCACGGAGGGACCTGTCCCACATGTCCTCATGCTTCTCTAGCCTGGACGCGAATTACATCTTCACGGCATCGTCCAATTGCTCTATACTGAGCGATTCTCTCCAACCTGACTTGGTTGTTCCTTCTCTTGGTTCCTCCGGAACAGGACTGGTGAGTTGACGTCCCTCCTGCGTTGGAGCATCTGCTTCCCCATTGGTTGTTTGCTCCTCGTTGGAGTTTCTCCTTCTTGGGTAGGCATTATTAACTGGGCCTCTCGTCTTGAGGTTACGGATTGCGTGCGGATCTCTTCCTCGAGCTTCCGGTCAGCCTTCCTCTTCCTTCGGACTTTTGTCTTTCGGGTGGAAGGGTGTCAAGAATGCCAGCGGGCTACGCAGAGCATACCCAACGATGGTCCGTGTCAGCTGCAGAACTTATCCTCGCTCTCTCTTCGGGATGAATAGTCTATTGTTTAATGGAATCCAAGTTCTCCTGACTGGACAACTCTTGGGATAGTGGACTCACCGCACTCCCTCTTCAGTTTCCCACAATGAGTTGAAGGAGGATGACTTGCAATCTCCATCAACCGTCTTATGTCCGGGCGAACCTTCTACGTAATGAGGTTCGCTTCCTCGCTCCGGCGGGAGCTCCTTTGAGTCAGAAATAATTCGGACCACCTCATTGGTGGTATTCTCGGCCTCTTTGGCACCTCTAGTAATCCACTGCATCGTGGTTTCCGACGGAAACCGCCAATTTGGGGCCTTCCTTTGAACGCACCGTTGTATGTCAAGCGACTCTGTAGGCGGTAAAGGAACTGCTCTAGTCCCTGCTGGTAAAAGTAGTTTATGTACGAAAAGAACAACTGCACTTTAGAGGGTAAGCACGGGCAGTTTCACAACAAGGGTCCCTCCTTGCGGACCCGAGGCACATCCACGTAACAGGATGTGGGGAGAATATCGTCTTACTAAAGTAATTCTGCTTGGGAGACAACTTGGGGAACGGCTCAGGTGCAGTCGCGTGCAAAGTCTCTTGGACAGGGTCTTCATTACTCTGGTACTGCGACCCTTCACAAAGTAGCGCAGCGGCTACTGTGAGTGGCGCTAACATAATATCCAATGACTGAGCCCCTCGGGCTCATCATGAGGTTAACTAACTGGCGGCACCCCATGAGGCGGGAGCCATCCTCGAATGCCGCGCAGCCCCATCGAGCCTGGCAGAACTAGAGCAGAGGATCAGCCATACGGAGTCGGGAGAAGGTGCCACGGAGTGGGATGGCCACGTCAGCTACTGTTTCCCCCCCCTCATCAGACCCTTGAGGGCCATGAACTGCCTGCATGGCTAAGCACAGAGGGGTACTCATCTCCCGACCCTTGCCATACACGTGGCCCCACCACCAGGCTACGTAGCTGACAGAGTGAGTGGACGCCACGTGTGTCACTCCCCGAGACCGGCAGGTCCGCCCAAGTGGTCCGCACCGAACTGACATCCCCTTAAGGGCCTGGCAACCCTACAGTCCACCATTGGCTCATAGGGCTGCCTTACAGCGCACGCATTGGCCAGAGCAGTGTGCAGTGTGCCTGTGCGCAATGTAAGGCCCCGACCATCACCCGAATAATAGGGCTAAATTTAAGTCCTTCATTAATAAGTAATGCAGGGTAGCCATTAGGGCTACCCCAGTCTGGAGTCTAGAATAGAGGGTCAACTAGCTATATTACCTAGCTAGGTTTACTCGCTAAACTCGATTTAGACAACGACCTCGG
>JAUBNZ010000406.1:0-17564 GCA_032355485.1 Bonnemaisonia californica
CGATCTAATGCAAGAGGCGGGGCGACGGGGGCCGGGCGGCGTTGCGGATGCGGACGAAAGCGGGAGGAAAGGGGGCCGGGGAAGCAACCAGTTGGGACAGAGCGCGGATGGTAGAAAGGTCAGCGGCGGAAAGACGGGAATCGGGAGTGCAGGGGCGTGGGAGGGAGAAGGAGGGAGTACAACTGCACGGCTGCCAAAAGGGGAATTTGCGGCGGCGGCTGCGACTGCCGCTGCAGATAGTGGCGCGCCTTGCCGTTCTGCGCCGCTCAGCTTACGTGCTGGAAGGCAGGGGCGTGTTCTGCACTCCCTGCAGTTTCCCTAAGGGCTTGGAAAGGTTCGCCTTTCCAACCTGATCAAAATCTCCAAACGCATGACATGCTTTAAAAATATAAATGGGGAATTAAAAAGTAGAAAAGTGCATATTCAAATGGGAATTCATTTCCAAATCAAAACCTGATTAATAAACAGCAAATATTCTATAAACGCCCCTGTACCATTTGTACACGAATAGCCACCGCTCTCTCATCTACAATTTCCCTTGCCGCAGTTTACTGCATTCCAACGCTCCGGTACGGAATCCGTACAGTACGTGGTAATTTCCGAGCATCATAACATCTGTTCTCTCAAAAAATAAGTCAAAAAATCTATATCCGTTGCAAACATTGATCGCCACCAACGCACCGCTCAGCTCAACGTAACGTCTCCGTCAAAACACAGAGCCACCAAATCATGGGCGCAACCGGCCCAGCGAGCGCAGAACGCCCACCAACCCACCTCTGCCTTTGGGCCAGCCCGCGCGTCCATCCGCCCGCCGATCCGCCCGCTGAAACTTCAGCACACCATGTGCGAATTCTTCTTCACAAACCACCAGACGGAGCCACTGGGGCCCCCGGGCAATGCAGGCGACGGGGCGGAGACCCTGCAGGCCGTGCGACTGCGGCAGCCGGAGAAGCAATGGAAGTTCATCATGCAGATGCTGCGGGCGGGGAATGAACGCAACGTGCACACCAAGCGCCGCGACGAGGCCAAGTCGCAGTAGCTGGACGCCACGCCGAAGGCGCTCAGCGAGGCTGCCGACGCGCTGAACCAGCAGGTGCTCACATTTGAGCGCATCATAGAGGAGGTCGGGCTCACGCTGGATCTGGAGCAGGAGACGTGCGGCAACCTGCAGCCCCTGCAGCAGAGCCGCGAGGCCTACGATACTAGCCTCATGGAGGTCGAGCAGCTTACGAGGGAACGCGCTGCCCAGGGCGAATATATTAGCACCATGGCCTCGTCCTTCATGATGCCGTCCGATGGCTATAATGAGGACAAGGCTATGCGAGATTTGGATGAATGCGCAAAACAGACCGGTAGGACATAGTGCCAGTGGGCCTGTCGTATATGTAAAGCCCGATTTTCACTCCCTCTTCGCACTGCCCTACTGCCCACGTTGTGCGAATCGTCCTCCTCCTCTTCCAGGTACAGATAGTTGGCCAGCGCATTCCAGCTAGTCCGGACGAAGTGCCCGTCGCGCAGGAGCGCGAAGATCGCAAACGATCCCCACTCACCCGGCGAGAAGGTCCCCTACGTGCCCGTGCCAATCGGACAGCATGCTTGGCTCCAGCTCGATCAGGGCACGGGACATTTCGGGAGGACGAGTTGTTAGAAGATTACAAGTGGGAGGCGGGGAAATGGAGATGGGTTGTTCTGAAGATGCAGATTTGGAAAATTGAGATAGTGCCTGGATCCTGGGGATTGGTGCTCTTCGGTACAAGTCAGGTGGATGGGTGGTGAAGGGTGTGGCAGTCAATGGCCCAGATCTATTGGCCAATATGTCGGTAGGTAATATGTCGGAATAGGTAATATATTATGTTTTACTTAGAATTGTATTTAGAAGGACATTGGAATAATCTGGAGAAGGGCCCGTCTTCGGGTTCATGGTAAATACTATTTTTATATTTTTGGAGAGCTCTCTGTTGACACATCATAGCATGATGTGATTCGTCAACGGAGGGCTCTCCACTGCGGACCGCTGGAGGAGCTGTGGGGGAGAGCCCTAGGGGGCCCTGGTGAAGACCACAGGGGGGCACTTGGGAAGAGCTCTAGTGCAGCGCCCTCCTCCCTCAGCTCCCTGGGTCGCCCCAAGGGCTACCCGTGGTGCCCCGGGGTTTCCCGAGCAGCACATGGAACAATGGCAAAAGCAGCGGGGCAAATAATGGCTGCATGATGTTGATGATAAATTAAGCGGCGCTATTTGACGACGTATAGCTTGATATGCGTCCACCCCGCGACAGGCGTACAGTTCCATGAGTCATGAGCCTCCTTTACGCCTGGCGAGTACAGCATCATATTGGAGGGTGTGTATGATGCTGTACGCCTGACGCGTACAGCCTCATACTGGTGGGCGTGTATGATGCTGCACGCCTGGCGCGTACGGCATCATATTGGTGGGGGGTACAGAAGAAAACAAAATTAAAGAAGTTCGGACACCTTGAGGAACGAGGCGGGGTCACACTTTGCTCTCATTCCTTAACCTCCACAGAAACTATACTGTAAACGAAAAATGTTTTCACATAACATTCCATATGTGTACCGAAATGTTATTTGAAATTCATTTCCAAACTAATCTCTCTACTACCATTCTGTACTGGGGCACCTACTTTCACTTAAGATTAAAGCATTAACTTTCCCCATTCCGCAGACAGTAGTTCCATTGTAGAGGACCTCCTCCACTGACAACAATAAAATTGGACTGCACTACCCTTCTAAAGTACTACAAATTAAAAAATAGAACAGGATAGTGAAATATGAGGTAGGATCCTCCTCACTATACTTCTGTACCAGAGAGCCTCCTACTGCTGAAAGGTGTTATTTTGTAGAGGACCTCTTCCGTCTGAAAGCAATAGACTTCTACAGTAACACCATTCTACAGTACAATATAATAACCCAAATTGAACAGTTAGTTGAAATATGAGGAACGAGGCTCCCTACCGAACTTCTATACTAGAGAGCCACTTACCGCTAACGGTATCGAAGTACAAGAGGACCCCCTCCAGCTGACAGTAGTAACAGCCTAGAGGACCACAATTCTATAGTACTTGAAAGTGATGAAAATAGAACAGATACTTGATATGCACTTCTGCACGACACTGTCCTCTAAAAATCTCTTCTAGAGAGCCTCCTCCCGATGACAGTAATAAAGTACTAGGGGACCCCCTTCCACTGATATTGGAAACATGCCAGAGGACCTTCTTCCGCTAACGGTACACACAAATTAGAGGACTGCCTGCCACTAATTTAAATAGTCCGTGTGATTGAATGACCTCCCTGTACCTGCAAATATTAATAAAGTTCTTTCTGATGGATTTATTCTTGAATCTACTCCCAAAGTGCTTTTTACTGCTCTGTAGTTCTCTCTTCTCGAGTTTTTACATTTCGTAGTTGTCTATAAAAGATCGATAAGATCAACATCTGTTCCATCTCATCACCTCTCATCCAGCAACTGCTCCTCGAATCTCAACAAGCAACTACTCCAACACTCTCAACAAGAAACTCATCCAACATTCAACGTCTTATTTTGCTGTAGTAGCATACGGTTAGTGGCGCGTGCGTTTGCGAAATAAAGTTTTGCTTCAAGCATTCCTGAAAAGCACTAATATTTGACGGTTGTGATTGAATCACTGAAGGTGCCGCGTTGATGGAAAAACGTGTAAGTCGGCGACCTCCATATAATCAATCAACCTATAGACAAACGTGGCATTGCCCCTGTAGTCGAATTTTTATTGGTTTTTTCCGCAGTGAAACGTACACAGTTGTGTCATTCATTGCGGATTCATCGTTGTATTTCCGGCTCTGTGCACGGATCTACAACGGTACCAGGACATTTCATAATACAAAGCGGTCAAAAAACTTTTATTTAAGACGGATTTCATTGAATCACTTAAGGTTTCGCATTCACGGACAAATTTGGTTGCATGGGAAACCTTCATATACTCAATCACCCTGGACACAGAGTGGCATAAGCCCAGTGGTCGTATTTCTACTGTATTTTCCGCATTAAAAGGGAAACAAGACGAAGGAAACAACGATACGACAAGAATGGTGTCAGGAGGACCACGCCCAAATAGCGGAGGGGCAAGGCCGAACAGTGGGGGACTAAGAAGAAATAGCGGAGGGCGCAGAGAGGGAACAGTTTTCCAGCAATCTGGGGCCGGTGGAGCACGCGCAAACAGAGGAGGGGCCCGTCCAAACGAAGGGGGAGCACGACCCAATTACGGAGAAGTGTGACCAAACTCCGGTGGGCCACGGTCAACAGTGGAGGTTCACGTCCCAACACCGGAGGTTCACTTCCGATTACCGGAGGGGTACGCCTCAATGCTGTCGGTACACGCCCCAACGCTGGCGGGTCATGCCCCAACGCTGGAGGGCAACGCGCCAATGCAGGAGGACCACGCGCCAATGAAGGAAGAACACGCGCCAACGCAGGAAGGCCACGCGCCAACGCAAGAGGGCCTCTCCCCAACGCAAGAGGGCCTTGCCCCAACGGAGGAGGCCCAAAATCCAGGCCAGGTGGTCGGAGGACAGGCGATGGGCGCCCAATGGGCGCCCATCAATGAGCCTGATGCTGGCAGTACTGCTGAGCAAGGGGACCACATCACTATTGGACCAGTTGTGCAGGCAGTGGAGATCTCCTGTGCGGGTCAGAACGTCCAGAAAAGTTCTCTAACTAGGGACACCGTCGGAATGGGCCCGGCAGGAAGGACATAGCAGGGTCTACTCACTGCATTCTACCCATGGGACCCTGAGGCTGAGTCTGCACGTGCCACCAACTCAATTCTTCCACAGCTGCAGAGAATATACGACGTGAGGCGTCGATGCTCCAAATGCAGTGACCGAAATCATAATTCAAGGGCATTTACTTTCGTAGGATGGACACTCCGCGTATCAATCCGTAAGTGGTGTGGATCTTGTCTGCTTGGAAAAGAACTAGATGGAGTGTGTTGCAGAAAGAGAAATTCGAATGGGTGGGGCGTAAGCTTCCGTAGAAGACATACAGACGCGCGATTGGAGGAGCTCTATCATCTCAGGGCTTTCCATAACAATTCCGTTCAGATGAACTCCATGTTTGCGTATGTGCGACCATTCATAGACCTGAGATTCGTGCAAGGAGGAGGACCTTCTTTCCTGAAGCTGTATGGTAACACCGCTTTCGTGTTGCCGTTGAAAGACTCCCGGTACTCTTTCCTCTGGTCCAACGAGCAGCCCAGTCTGCGGAGCAGTGATCAGAGCTCGAAGCTCCTACGTAACGCGGCCCAAAGTGCCGATGTGAAATACTTGGTGCCTATACTATATTGCGACATTACGAAACCTCCATCCTTGAGGCGGGACCGCATTGGCGATGCATACAACTTTCTGAAAAGTCTTCAAGTGATGCAAACATGCAGGTAGACTCATTGGATGTCTCAGAACAGGCTGCAACGGAAAGGGTCAACATGGAAGGATACCGAGGAACTCAGAAGGGAGCAGTGATCTCAGAGCATATGGGAGGCCCTCTTCCTGAGGACCGACCAGGAGTTCTGACCTACCTTCCATCCTACCCAACCACACCTGCTGGCCTTTACAGGAAATCTGCTACAATGTTACACACCGTAGAAAATTCAGAGACTCATCGAAATGAGAGCGGAAGTGCAGTTGTCAAATAAAGGAAAACGAAGCCATCATTAAAGAGTTCGGAGATGGTAGCCTTTCCATTACTGTATCCTTATGGAGACGCAAACGATCAGTTCGATCTGAAAACCTATCTACAGACGAAAAGCGTCGCAGGTTCCAGTACTGAGGACTCCAATGGAATGGATGCTCAAAACATCACCTGGGGAGAACATTCGAAGCGCCGTCTCTACAGCGATAACATCCTATTAAAATCTTCGTTCTTCTTCCAGTAATGGTTACTACACACATCGAAAAACATCGAAGATATGCGATTGGAGTTCGTTGAGAAGCAGCAGACCACTCGAATTTTGGAGGAGTGTGAAGGGCAAGGAGCTGCTTTGGATGACGACGAGCCGTTCAGCCCTGGACGCCTGTACCTTCCTGATAACCATACCGACTCTCCGGCCTATTCGAGATCGAAGCTTCAGGACGTTCAAGCACTGGTTTTCAGACGGCACCTACCCTCTCTTTTCATCACAATAACAATGAACCCAAGGAGGGAAGAACTTGGCAGACTGGGATTGGATATCGACATCCGTTCCACCTTCCGTCCAATGGGCAGCAAGCCTCGAGTTTTCGACCGCCCAGGCTTGGTAGCCCGAGTGCATAACTAACTCGCCAACGATTTCATAAAGGATATACAGGATAATGCAGAAGAATACTTCAGACAGAATTGTGTGGCCATTGCATCAAAGCTCGAGTTCCAAGCGCGTAACACCCCCACCACCATATACTAGTCTTCTTGGAAGGAGGAGTCATCCAAGACGTTGAACTCATCGATGAGATCATATCCGCTGAGCTGCCTACAGAAAATGAGGTTCCTGAGCTGCGAGCACTGGTCAAGAGGTACAACATGCACCGTCACTCGCCGTACTGTCGTGGAAGGACCAGAGATGGAAGTTGCCGATTTGAGTAGGAGGATCTCGAAGTAACACAGAATACAACCATTGATGAGACTTGCAACCGCGTGATATATCCAAGGAGAAAGATCAAAGAAAAAAGGTGGTTCCCTATAATGCTGCGTTGACCTAGAAGTACCGCTCTCATATTAAATTGGAGCGAGCTCAGGGAGGAGGAGCAGTTGCGTACTTCATGAAGTATGCATTTAAGTCTCCAAATCCTCAGGAGATAGAGGTAACCGCGGGACCTGAAGCCGGGGGCACAAGTCGAAATGCAGCCAGAGACAATATCCACAATGACCTTCGTTTATATTTGCGTGCTCGAGTGAAAGGTTCAGATGAAGCAGCCTCGTCTATGTTAGAGTTCAGGCACGTCAAGATATCCCCGGCTGCAACTGCTAATACCATGCAACTGGAGAACCAGCGAAGCCTCATCATTCGTGGCATTTCTGGGTTGTCTCAGCTTAAAGACACCGGCCTACTGCGATACTTGAAGGGCCCATCACAATACCATGACAAGAAGTTCCGTTTCTAAAAGAATCTTCCTTCACGATTAAGATCCAATCCAATTCCATTTCTCGAGACGCAGGAACGCCACGCAACTGAGTTTTCCCTCGCGCAGCTCATGAGGATACTGTAGCACGCATGCATTTCGCTTCTCCCTCCATTGTAGAGCTGTTTTTGCTACGCATGATGCTTCTAGATAAGCCAATTAAATCCTACCGTGACGCAAAGAAATGGGAAGGGCTGGAGTTCAACAATTTTCGAGATGCAGCAGCGGCCATGGGGCTTTGCAAGGATTGCCACGAATACGAGAGAAGTCTTGACGGAGCTGTTAGAAGGCATGCCACACATTCCAGTGTTAGATACATGATTGTGACACTGTAGCAGCAATGTGGAAACCCCAGCAGAATGTTCCAGAAACACGAAGCATACCTCATGGCAGATATTCGCAATAGAAGCACGCAGAAAAACCGTAGGGAGCTCATGCAAAGACTCATTGCAATATCCGATCGACATGGAGACCTTCTCTTACGGGAGCATTGCTTCTTCCTTGCATACGTTTCATTGAATACATATACCAATCAATCAACAGAATTGGCAAGGGCTTGCACGCACCTCCGCACAATTACCACTTCGGCACGTTGGGAATATTTGCAACAGAAGTATACTCAGCTCAACTCCTAGCAGAAAAGTATCTTCGATGAAGTAATTAGCACACTGCGTCATAGACGAGATGAAAATAACCCCAACACACAAGGAAAAGTCTACTTATTACAGGGAAGAGCAGGTACCGAAAAGACGCACACTCTGAGTTTACTTCGTGACGTAGCAGAATCAAAGGGGATGGTGGTAGAGATTATTGCAACATCTGGCATTGCGGCGGCCCTTAATCCAGGTAGCAAAACTCTACACCTTCTTCTCGGGTTGGGCATCGATGACAGCGAAAGCAACGAACTTCCCAGGGCTTCGAAGTATGGGCCACGCTCAAAGCGGGAATAATTGATCAGAAACTTATCAGTCTTGATTGTAGATGAAGCATCAATGATGCAGAGATGGCTTTTCGAGCATGTGGATACAATCCTCAAAGATTTAAAATGCAGTGGGGCTGAGTATCGACCAATTTTCGCCGGATTAACGGTTGTGCTAGCTGGAGATTACCTCCAACTTCTACCGGTGGTTCCTTCCAGACGGTATTTGGAAGGTGAAAACCGGAATGGTAGGTATATAAACGTTTCCTAACTAGACGAGCTACCTTGGGCATCCAGGATTTGTACCCGCGTCAAAGTTCTGCGAATGAAAAGAGAGGTCTGCCAGAGCAATGGCCCCCAAATGAAAGACCTTCTGCTCGCACTTGCGAAGGGAACATTCAGCAACAAAAGTTGACTTCCGGTGAACTCAACTGTTTCCAAAACTGAAGCGTACAAGTATACCTGGAAGTGGAGAACAAGCAGGGATAAGCGAGATGTTCGACTGGACAGACTAATCCTTTGCCCAACGAACCAGTTGGTAGATGAGCACAACGAACGAGCATTGGAGGTATTTCCAGGGATTAAATTGGAACTGTAATCCTGTACAGAGGTACAGCCAATTTACTCTACTCAAGACAGACAACAGAAACCATTGAGAGAGTATGTTGTTCCGAGATAACCCACAACTTCTGTCCCACTGGTGTGTCAGCTCACAAGCTGGAGTTCAAAATTGGGGCCCCGGTTATGGTTATTAGAAACTTCCTGCACCCCAAGATTGCGAATGGAATGATCTTGGTTCTTAGGAGAAACACTCTAAGGATTCTTTACGTGGCTTCGTTGGATTCGGAGGGGAACGAAGGGGAAACGTTTGCCTTGCACCGCATCAACTTCCAGTTCAACTTCCCTGGTGTCAAGGTGACGGGAAAACAGTTTCCAGTGCGACTGGAATTGGCAGGAACTATTCATAAAGGGCAAGGACAGACAATGAGGAAGGTGGTTGTCGACCTCCGATCGAACTTCTTCTCAAACCGGCAACTATACGTGGCTCTGTCACGAGTGAGAAAGTCAGAGGATGTTCTTCTGCTCCACATGGATGCGGAAACTCCGCGAGGAGCTTCCAGGATCCACCCAATGCCTGTGAGAGTAAAGAAGCCTTTGCTGAGAGAAGCGGTTGAGTTCGCAGAGCACTAGTAGTAGTAGTAGTAGTAGTAGTAGTTCCAATATGTTTGGTTTGCGTTTTGAACTCTGTGTGTTTGCATGGCTTTGCTAGATGGTTTTTATTTCAGGCAGAAGTACTTAGCTCTGTTACAGTTTTTCCATTAAACAAGAAAATGTGTTTCTGTCAATTGCGTTCTTACGAGCAATAGGTCATTAGATGCGTTTCCGAAAAACAACCAGTAGACATCCAAAACTAATTCGTTTCCCTACGAAGAGGAGCTTAACTTGAGATACCAAAGCTCGCCAAGCCCTTATCCTCATCGACAGATACGGGGCGGGGGGCTGAAGGCCCTCGAGCGTTCCTTGTTCTCCCTACAGTACTAATTGACTTGGGTATGAGGCGCCCGGCCACCACTCTAAAATTTTATACTACATTAACCTAGTAAACTAGCCTACGCCGCAGAAAACGCTCAATAAAAAAAAATCAGCAACAGCAGCAGCAACATAGCTCAAGATCTCAAGATCTACAGGCCAATATGTCCCCATCCCTAACAATACTCTAAATTGTAGAATAATTAGTACAAAGTTTCTTATGCGTGGTTTATCATACATTGTACAGTGCAGCTCGCGGCTGGCCCAGGGCCGAAGGCCCCTGGGCAGGGCTGCGGGCCACGGGGAAGCAGACCGGGGGACCGAAGGCCCCACCGGCCGTGCATTACACTGTCAGCCGCAGCGGCCCGGGGGCCGAAGGCCCCAGGTTGGCTGGAACAATGAGAATGCACCAAGCGGACCAATGATGGTTCCATATCAGAAATATTTCCCACCCCTATATCCAATGGATTCTTGCCATGTGGACCAATCAAAATCGAACATATGGCATGCATCACACTATTATCCTCTCCTTTCGATGTAAAATGATTTTTCTACATTGAGCCCCCAACTCTTGCCCCTTTTTTCCCAACGGAGGGGTCCGAAGGCCCCAAACCGTTCGTTGTATTGACTATAAGAAAGATTGTACAATTCGTAAATATGGGCATGCGCAGTGGACCATCAAGACCTTTCCAGGAAATCAATAAGATTTATATAGTATTGGTATGTTAGTATTAGTTATTACCTGTGAAAGAATATTTCGAGGCGAAACGAAGTTGACGATTGGTACGCTTACATATACCAGAGGGGCCCAGGTACATGCTGTATCCCTTACGGCGCAGCACTTAAAAGTTCGAAATACTCATTAGGTACATATGACGTTCTTGAGTGTAGGTTCAGGTATTCATTGAAGGATTATTTTGGATCATTAGTGCAACAAATTGAATTGTATCGTATAAAGATCGATATATAAAAAGAAGGAAAGAAACGAACCTGTCATTGGTACGCATACGACTGCGGTTTTTCGAAGTTGTGCAGGGGTGTGACGCCGCACAGAGATCATAAAATGCAACAAAAAACATCACTGCAGAATAAAATGTAGTATTATTAGATAGGCCATTATTTCCATAAACGTTTAGGGGAGTAGGGGCTTGCGGAGGCGGCCAAAGTGACGAACAAGATGTTGAGGGCTGCACCGAATGCCAGAGAGGACAAGTCGATGATCTGCGATGCTTCTTGGCAGAGGAGGGCTTCAAAATTGAATACGATGTAGACGGAATCTGTGAGACCTGTCCCAGTGGCGCCGATGAAGATGGAAAGCCGATGCAGACATGGCAGACCTGTACTCGGCATGGAATTTGTGGCGGGGATATGGGCGGGATTCGGGAGTTGGATTTTGAGAGGAAGGCGACGGCGGGCGAGAGCCAGATTTCGGGGCGCTTGGTTGGAGTTGGAGGAGAAGGCGGAGGCCGCTGCGGTGGTGGGATATCCGGGGGTCGATGGCCATATTCAAACAGGCGATGAAATTATGTTGCGCTGCGTAATTCATTCCAGTAGAATCTTTCCAAGTCTAGTAATTCCCCACTCTTTGCATCTGTTTAGATCAATCGCTCTAGCACTAACGATGCTGTTTGTACTTGTACAGCGAAGAGGCCGAGCTTTGAGAAACTTTTAGAACGAAATTATATTTTATAAATTACATTACACTCACATGATATGATCTGCTTGAATGCAGTTGCTGGTACAGATCATGTCATATTTCACTCCACATGTGTACCGTACGCTACATAGTGACTGTATACATGTGCAGTTGTAAT
Source organism: Bonnemaisonia californica (assembly GCA_032355485.1). NCBI lineage: Eukaryota > Rhodophyta > Florideophyceae > Bonnemaisoniales > Bonnemaisoniaceae > Bonnemaisonia > Bonnemaisonia californica. The sequence continues at coordinate 11,407 of JAUBNZ010000406.1, forward strand.
GGCAATATGGCAAATTCCCATGTCTTTATTCAGTACAGGTGCATAGTGTGTAGCGGTGCAGAATATATGGCAAGGCAGAGGTCGGACCGGGCGGGAAATATTCGAAGCAACCCAGAAGTTTTATTTTTTTGAACCTCTATACTGTAGTGAGCTGTGAAAACAGGTGTGCAATGTTGCCGACTTTAGGATGCATCAACGACATACCCCGTCATTAACACTTATTACCCGGAGGGAGACCTTCGAAATTCTCCTTCCGGGTAATGCCGAACGATCAGTGTGATGGTCGACCAATCAGTGATATGAAATCAGTTTGAGAATAGAAAATGGGCCCTGAGGTCATGGCTCCATCGATTTCAGTATGTTCGCGATGTAACTAAACAATCAGCTCTACTTTCATGAAGCTGGACGGTGCCAGTATTGTCCGACCCTATTGCAAACTGAAATAATGATAATGGGCACGCGTGCTGATATACTATACTCTCGATAGGAGCGCGAAAATTGTTGTTTTCTGTAAAAACATTCGTGTATATAAAAATGCTATTTATACGCTATGGAGATGCCCCGCAGGTCGATTGTGCTTTACATATGTGAGAACCTTGGCACTGAGTGATGATGCGCTCAAGACTGGTCATATCAGGACCGCACAAAGCGTGATGTCACTGCTTTTAAGAGAACTTTGTTAATTTAGTAGTAAGGAAAACGTCACTCCGGAGCATGGCGTTAATTTAATTGTGCAAAATAATGGTGCTCCATTGGTATTAGGCAACCAATAAGCTTCCCGTATTACCAATCTGACTGTTTACCTACAGTACCCTGTAGATGGATTGCACCAGGGCACTGCCCTAGTGGAAGTACTCGCGTAAGCAAATCTCAGTTCATGGAGTGGTAACGTACACAGGCTAAGAAAAATGGAACTTGGAGGCAGTGAGCGGGGCGAAGACGGTGTATCGCGTGTATCGGGTTAGGACATATCAGAGGTGGGAGTAGTTCCTCGGAATAGTTTGTGCTTTGCATTTTTTGTACCGAACTGGTTGAAGTTGAGAAGTAGTCGGTCCTTCCTACGAGAAAATGACTGTACCACAATTGATTTGTTGAATATTCGAAGCCATTGTTATGAGGCAATGGCAGGGAAGAAGCAGTCCGGAGGATCTGTGAAAAGAATAACTGACGTCGCGAGTACCAAGCGATCGAACGCCACCTCGCAGGACCACGCGATTCCACTGACCTCTGTATAGTCGCATCAAACTGCCCTACCCAGTGGTCAGTGCAGGTCGACTGGGAAAGGACTGAGGACGTTGCCGAAACTGAGTTATTCGGAGCGTCCCAGAAGATGCTCTGCGAAAAGGACAATTCGGCCTGCCCAGGTGATTCCTGCCTCAACTCAGGTTATTGAGGAAGAAGAAATTACAGCCAGAGCTTGGGCTGCTTTCTGATTCGACCTTGAGTGAACAGGTCGTCTGTGAATCCGACCGGAGTACGACAGCAAAATGCATGATCCGTCCCAGGGAGCTTCCTGCAAGGGTGGTTGGAAGTCCGGCGGTCTGCAGTCCTTTAGTCGGCAATCCCGTGTTTCGCAGTCCGTTAGTTGGTAGTCCGGTAGTTGGCAGCCCAGTTCTAGGCAGTCTCGTCAACAATGATCGTGCGGTTGCCGTAGAACCCCTCTTAAGGGCGCTTGAGCAGCGAATCCTGAAAGATGAACATCGGCTACATGTGGAAACGCGTTGTGTCATTACAGAATTCAAAGACATTTTAAATTCAATGAAAAACGATATGGAAGGTTTGCAAGGGGCAGTGAAGTCTCTTTCACATTCCAAATTCGATATGAGGAAGATCGCTAGGCTCTCAATTGTGCACGTGGGAATAGTAAACGGATTCTCTTGCAATTGGATGAAGAGAGCAGCGCAAGCATTCCTAATCTTGACAGGGAAGCTGAATCTATTTTTGACGTCAATGAAATTGCAGTGGCGTGTTCTTTCCCCATCGCCGATATGATGGACCGTGCGATGAAAAGAAATGACTCCGTCCAGTACTGGAGAGAACGCTTGCCGCAGTTATGTTCGGCCTGAAACGTGACAGAAGCTCGAAGTTTTGCCGGAGGGTACCGGAAAGTACCATTGCTATTTTTGGTTCCTCGTTGTCAAGGAAGCTACTCCAGTTGCGCAGAAACTAGCATTCGTACGAGTAGCGAAAATGGAACCCTGCGAAACTTTAGGAAGGGATACTGATGACGAGTCCAATGCACAATGGGGTAACGAGAACATTTTTAGTTCTAACACTGACTGGCTTCAACACGTATAATAGATGATGAGGTACTTTCATTGGCTAAGAAGATGAAAGAAGTTTCTAAAGAAGCTGCAGCAGAAGATCCGACTAATGGGCATTAGAGGAAGAGTCTATTTGTTGCGAAAAATGTGTTTCTGCTAACGAAGGAAATGCTGCCTATAGGACCGGAGACGATGAAGTCCAATTTCTTTGAGAAGGGTGGTTTTGTACTCGTAGACTGAGCGGACATTGGAGTTGTAGATGAGGAGTACGATCAACCTTTGTACGCTTCATTCACCTGGATTGTGATATAACTTCTCCATCTGCGCTGCGCAATAGCATACTGGGAGAAGACAGCAATGTATATTCGCGCAATAAAAAAAAGTTACAAACCTTGTTTGAGGAGCGTAAGGAGATGGTTGTGAAGTTGAAGTATAAGGTCTGGCTGGCCGAGAGGAACAAGTCGTGCAGAACGGTAAAACCGGATACAAGAAAGGGCAAGGTTCGTAGTATTCGAGTACTGTCTGAATTGATGGAACTATCTCTCGATTTACCTGTTGCGTACAGCTTCAGTCCTGATAAGGACACCGTAATAGCATCTCACGTTTCAATGATCAGGACAGTATATCGCATTGCACTGGTGTCTCGCCAGTGGTTTGTCGCTCGAGTGGAGAAGGCCATCAGTACGAATCAATAAGGACCAAACGACGGAGTTGATAAGACGGTACGTTCTAAAAATCACTAAAAGAACTCTGCAGTAACTCCAATACACTTGGAAGACTTGCTGTCGCAGCGGGGAGAAAAAGAGATAGGCTGAAGAGTTTACTGTTCATTCATCAACAGACGTACAACAAACGGAACTGAATTAGAGAGTCGGTGGTAGAGGAAAACGTCGACAGACAGGAATCGGAAACGTTTGATGGACTGGACACCTCTGATAAGGCCGCAACAGATGCCGTAGATGCCTTTTATACGGAGGATCTCGTGAACTGATTCAAGAATCGAGAAAGTTGAGATTATGTGGTTCACCATCATGGATGGGCAAAAGAATGCTACTTAGAAATCTGCATACTTGTACTTGTTGATTTTTACACGTGGAACTATTATGGGGGCATTTCCACATAAGGAATGAGTAAGGATGTGCCGCAGGTACTGACATATTTACCTCTCAGGGCGACATTCAAGGGCGCAATAGGACGTAACTCAATCAATATTTTTGTATTTTACTTTTCGGTATGAGATTTCGTAGGACAGTAACGAAGAGGACTTATATGTTGCTAAGAGGATTAAATCAAAATAAAGGGTGCAAAAAAAAGCAAATGAAGAATAGGGTAATTAGTGAAGTACATTGAAGCAATAGCGAGTAACAGGTATTTCAATAATCGGAACTTTGCAGAAGTTCTTAGATCCCATCAATAATAACTCATACCTCTAATTCTATGCATGCTCCAAGGTAAAGGGTGAGGACAATCCCGAGTGCGAAACGTTCAAACGCCGGTACAACTCGGTGCTCCTATCTGAATGGGTAAGTCCACATCTCGGCGCAGCGCTTTGGTTCTCTACTTCCCGTATAGCCTCCATGTAGTCTTTTACGGCGGTGCGGTCGGCTAACCTATACTATATCTCTATATAGCCGCTTCTTCCGATGCGTGGGGTTCATTCTCGCGTAACGTCCATCTCCCTATTTTAATTTGAAAAGGTTGACAAATGGGATGCTCTGAAAAACTGAAGCCCGCCTCCCAGGACCGGATAGGACTTAGTGATACTAAGCAGAAACCATGCGAGTCGGCGAACAAACCCGCACCCTAACTATCATTGATTCGAACTCCTTTCGAATCCTCACAAGAAGTGCAAGGAGGCCGTCTCGGGTTGAACATTTCACTCGTTCGAGTCAAGCGCGTTCTGGGTTATCTACGGGTTCAGTTTTTCAGTCGTAAACATTCAGCTGGTATTACATCAATTGCGCGCAGTGGGCGATACCCTTTTCGTATGTATTTTCCGTTTAGTTCGATTAATCAAACTAAGAAACTTTCAAGTTCGGGAATACCTCAGACAATTGGGTTCGCCAGAAAGAACGCTAATGTCTCTCTTCCGGAATCCAAAGTAGCTCCAATCCAGCAATATTCCCTGTTTGAACCTGACACACTGTATCAAGGGCGGTTCTGAGGCATTTCATACTCTTTATGCATTGATTCCGTTGGGATAGAACGAATGGAGGAGAATCGCAGGAATCGATAAGCATGAAGAACTCTGTCGCTTTCAAAGGATGTAGGAATAGCCTAATGAAGATCTCCGCAGTTGGGTAACTACCAATGCAGAATAAGGCGGAACGGACGGGGCAGGGCAATTCTACGGTTTTCAGCATCGATTGCCGGAATGTATCACGGCTGTTGCATCATTGATTGGTCGTCAGACCCCCTATCGCAAGCAGTGGTGAACTTCTTCAATTCACGATTACCACAATTTTTACCGTCTGCTCTTCACCGCATGCTCGAAAATCAAACCTTTCGTGTCCATATCGCTTACGTTTTAAGAGACGGTGATGTGAGAACTATATGGACCAGAGTGCATCGGAACACGTTAGGGGAAGTTCTTCGAAGCGGAGATGCTGCTTTGCTGGAGTCGCTCGCTCTCCGCATACAGGAGTGGCCACCAGCGTTGGTGGAGAAAGTATGCGCTGATGCAAGTAAATCGTTATTCGGATGGAGCGCTGCGACAGCGGTTCCAGCTAATCAGTATGATTGTTTACATGAACGAAGCTGGATACCGAAGAACGAAAGCACCTGTAGAGCCAAACTTCCGTTACAATGAACGAAATGGAACCAGGATTACCAATTGGGAGACCTGAGGCTAATAAATACTTTTCGTATATTTTGCAGTTGTCCTTCTAGCAGGTCTTGGACTCTGAGACTTGGAGGGCTCGTATATATAAATCGATTGTTTTGATGTTCATCCGAGAGGTGGTTCTCAGACGCAGTTCTGAAGCATCGCCGAGAATGGAGGCTTCAAAAATAGAAGAATTCCAGAGCTACCCTGTTGAGACTTTTCGGTGGGAAGCGTGAAGGCTTCGGCGCTTGGTAGCAGCAGAACACGTGAAGTTCCTTATAAATAAGTTTAGTGCATTTCAACAGGTCAAGATAACTCGCCCGGACTGACACTAATTCCTTCAAACGAGAAATTTCATCACGTATGATATGATATCATTTGATTCATGTGAGAGAATCCCAATTTAGAATGCATTTATTGAAGTGAAAAACTGTAATCATTTATTGAATACCGTACCCTCTAGAGCATGAAACCCTGGGTCCTTCCCCTGTACATATCGCACTTATCTCTTCTTATTTTGACTTCATGTCAGAGTATGCAGAGCATGAAGCCCTCATTGTCCGACCACGCCAGTGCTACGAGCGATGAGCCGCACCCACATGGTGTGACCCAGAACTCGGGGCAGGATTCCAACCTACAAGAAAATAAATGGAGGTCACTGGGAAAAAACTTCCTCTCTCAGCTTGCAATCACGCTTTCAATCTCCCTGCACACCAGTACTCAAAGCCCCTGCCCCCAACCCTGCAAGCCCATGTCTCAGACAGACTCATCCTACTGACTGTAGTATTACGCAACCTCCGGGACCTGATGTTACCGCAACAGATCCCTAGTGAACTCTCGGGAGCTGGCCTGCGAGAGGGTGGTAGAGCCACTCGCCCTTGGAGGTGAGGGTGAGAGTCGCCTAATAAACGTTCGGGATACCAGGGTATCCTTATCCTATGCTTTAAGGGTTCTCATGACGGGGCGGTTGATTGGGTCACGCCAGAGAATGGTATCTACACCTGGTGGCCGCATAGGTGGAGTGTTGATGGGGAATAGGATCCGCACGCTCCCATAACTGGGGAGGGGGT
>JAUBNZ010000407.1:0-17564 GCA_032355485.1 Bonnemaisonia californica
CCCGTCCTGACACTTGCGTGTTTGAAACGAATGCTGACGCATCCGATCTCCTCGCAGAAGTAGTAGGATGCTGCGGTTCACCCTTTATGCGCCCTGCGGGACGTTTTGCGAGGATAAACTACGGGGTGGTCAGGTAGCGTGACCGTTTGGAAATAAGCCGTTTGGGCTGAATCGCGCGTCAGGATGTCTGGCGGACCCGGTTCGGGTGGATCCTGAGCCTGATCAGGCATTCCTTCGACGGCGTACACTTGAACGTTGCGTTGGAGGTTGAGCTCCTCAGCGTTAAAACGGGCGTTCTTGTGCATCTGGCGCACGATCGTGCGTTGCTCCTCCGTATGGACCGGGCAGTGGATCATCACATGCCCCAAGAATCGGAAAATGAGGCAACGCTGGCCTGCGGTTCGCGAGGTGTCCGGGGGTTCTGTGCGTGTCGTCTATGGGGGGTAGTTAGCCCTGGGGATATACGCCCTGTAGGGCTCGGTTGATGAACGGCTGCCTCGCGGAGACGGCGATCGCAGGGAAGGGTCGCGTGAGCGCGGAGAACGAAAGTACGTTCACACCGCAACGGTTAGATGGATGGCCAGGCTTACGGTAGTATGAGCACGGGTGTTCGAAGTCAGTCTTCTTGCATCCGGCTGCGTATATCTTCTTAACCAACAAGTTCAGGTCGGAAAGCTGATTCGCCAGTGCATCGACCTTAGACTGAACTTTCACAACTCGAGAGTCGGGAAGGACCAAGAGCTGTGTTGGGTGGGATGCAAGGATTGAACTGGATGAAGCCTTGCGGCCTTGTTTGTCCAGATGAAATGATGAATGGGCTTGGAAAGCCTTCTTTCCAGAGTGGAAGTCCGTAACTGCTTTCTTTGCTGATGAATGAATGGTAGCCCCACGGACTTATGACAAACTGAGCCAAGTCTGGGATTTCCATGATGGGTGCCCTCAGTAGGCCGAACTTCGCTTCTTAATTAAACTTCGTTCTCTCGAACGAGCTATCCATCTCTCGTAGTGATGTGAGAAGATCATCTCCGACCAGCGAAGCGCTCATGGCGTGATGGATGAGCTCATGAGGCTCCTCTTGTTGATCGAAGTGTTCCAGTAACTTCTCCTTGACAATCTTGAAATCTTTGGCTTCTTCGGTGAGTGATCCATTAGATGAGAATATCTCATAAAAGAAGTCGATCGCAGCACCCTCAAGATGGGTGAGGATTTCTTTTGCTTTGTCCTCGTAAGAGCGGTCTCGCATTGCGACGTTTTCATAGTAGAACATGAACGTTTTGAAGTCGGAATCACCTGCGAAGTGGTGACCAGATGATAATGATGAGGCGTTAGGGTCTCCCCTCCACAAGAGTACCATGTCGGGCGTATAAGCAGCACGCCAAAAGAGGGGGGATAGATGAGATAGATGAAATAAAGGGGAAGAGGGACAACTTTGGCTCTGTGCTTTCTTGTAGCTTGTTTTTCTTTGTTTTTGTTCCGGATGGATGGATTGGTGATGGATGTGCACCGCAGCTGGCCCCTATTTATACTCACTGGAGTACAACACAGACCGCCGCGTACGCACCCATTGCGCGAGGGCTACTGTATGCATAAAAACTAGTTTCTGCTCTAGACGATTCAACTAATCAGATGTAGATGCCTAAAATATCCAATCTCCGAAATATCCCAAATTTCGTCTACACTGCTTTCCCGTGGATTGTAATGAGACATTGACATGCCTCTCGAGTCGGTAAGAAGGGGAGGGGCAAGTCACTTCCATTCAATGAGGGGGGGTCATAGGCCAGAACGACCCTTCACTGTAGTGGAAGTCAGAAGGTTACTTCTGCCGTCCTTACCCCTTCTGAATTCCATAAAAACAGCACCTATTGGTTGGATAGAAAACGGTAGAGGCAGAACAGCCAATATTTTACTTCGTTGCTTCGCATTTTCTTGCGCGCGAAGAAATTGCCCCACTTTGATGAGAGTCTCGGAGTGCTCGGGAGATAATCGAGCCCTACGCTTACTCCTTAATAGTCCAGCAAGACTAAATATATGCTCCGAGGGGGTTGAAGATGCCGGTGGGGTAAGAAAGAGTCACGCAATCTGGCTGAGACATGGAAAGCGCATACTCTCAGCTTTCCAAAACGGTAGGACATCTTCGTAAGGAGAGCCATTCGCACTGAGCTCATACAATCGAAAATCGTCCATAGCACGAGATTCCAAATCGACCACATGACGAACATCACCTCCCCCCTGCGCTCCAGCACCAAGTAGGCGTTGAACTGCCTTATTCTCTGTGCTTCCGAGAATCGAACCGCGGCCCTATGCCGTCAGACTTCTCAATAGAGCTGGCTGTAGTTTGTTCACAACTCTTGCGAGCATCTCCAAAGCATCCTGATTAGAAAATAGGAAGCCACCAACTGCCTCAGTGTGATACATGTGCCCTTATGGGGGCGTCAGAAGAGCACCAACTTGTGTGAATACAGTAGACATCTGGAAATCAGACTGGTGTTTCTTGCGGCGTTCTATGATATCATGACGTAGCTTTGTAGCCATCGAAGAAGCCACTGATGACTGCAGACTTGCATCAATGATCATGCTTAAATTATTCTGGATAATCGCCAACACGAAATCAACAATATACATCGTTGGCTTGCGTTCAGCACCGAACAACTGTGTTGCTTCCTCAGCATCAGTCAACACTTTGACCACATCCTCCGAAGATAAAACTTCAGCAGATGTCAAAGGATTAGCAGGCTTCAACTTATCAAATGAAACCTTATCTCTGTATAAAGCAACAACTGCTTCATCAGCTTCGTCCCGAATCTTGAGATATCGCTGTATCCTACGTAATGTAGATCCCCAACGGGTACACACATCAAGTGTAAGCCTCAAAGGAAACTTCCCTTTTCCAAGCAGTGCTGAGCTGAAGTAGGAGGACCCAGTGTGATACTTTCGAAAATGCTTAGCAGTATGGCGCACTGTGGCGATAGCCTGCCTTACAACTGTAACAGAAAGTGCAGCTCTGACGCTAAGTTGTTGTAATGTATAGGCAATGCAAGGTTGGCGTTGAACGGTTGCTTGCATAACTAATGACGCCCATGAACTGTTCTCACCTCGAATCTGAGACGGGCTTGTAGATGGATTTGTACCGTGTACAGCCCCATTCTCTGCGGTCCCCATGTCTGAGAAAAATGCAATAACGTCTAAAACAAGGTCGATGGTCTCCTCCCTGTCTGAAATACCCAATGCTTCCTCCAGTAGTGTAGTAGCCTCTGTATCAATATCCTCACGGGAAATAACATTGGGTAAATGTTCCTCGTCATCTGGAACAGTGGATGGGCCATGAGACATATGTTCCTCGTACATATCAGTAAGAACAGCATGCTCTGCTGTTGTTTGGCAGATTGAAGCCTGGGCGTTTACAGCATTGTCCACTGAAATCATAACGAGTTTTTGTAGAATTCCAAACTTGTTGCAGACACTGACTATGACTTCTGACAGAACCTTTTGCTGTAGGCCGCCCAGATAGCTTCGAGCACGAAAGAAGATTGGATTGGTACAGCCAGTGATTGTTAACATAATGAACTGTGAAAGAAGAGTAACTGTTTGACGACTCATCAGTCCGCACATCTGTTGTACCTGCAAGAAAAGGAACCTCCTTCAATTTAGTCGCCATTAATATGTCGATGGCAGAACATTGAGCAGCAAGATGACGTTTCACAACCCCAGCTGTAACAGGATGGTAACTAGGAAGGAGCTCTCGAAGGATGGCTTGGAATCCATTGTCCTCGACTATTCCGAGTGGATGGATATCTCGAGCCACTCAGTGCGCCCACAACTCCACGAAATGTTTCTGATGGGCACTCCGCTTTGCAAATGGACTCATGGAATACTGTTTGAACATTGTATTCAGGTTTTGTTCAATTCGTTTCGGGGCGTTATCCGACCATGGAATAGAGACATCCACACCGTAATGTACGCGTTCGAAGTGACGATCGACGTTTGTAGTACCCTTCCCCAGCACATTATCCGCCTTGCAGATTTTGCACTTGTACCGATTTTCTCGAACTAGAATCCAAGTGTAGACAGTTGATTTTGATTTCCCACTGTAGGCGCCCCACGGCTTGGCTTCAAGAGGAATGGCTGGTGGTGGCTTGGTATCTTGAAAGAACTGAACTTGGGTGAGATAAGACTGCAAGAGGAAGTAGGGAGGGAGGGAATCGAGGTGCAGCTGAGGACGTCCTGTTGAGAGAAGTTCAGACTCATCTATTAGTGTAATATCTGGATGGAATCCGAGTTTACTGACCTGCGTCGTCATCTAGAAGCGTCCCAGCACCTTTCAAAATTTGGAAACGATGTCCCCATACTGTCTGTATCAGGGGGTGGGTAATTTCCGATCAGTTTTCCAAACTTTTAAAATAAAATATAATTTCCCCCTCCGATTGGCTTTATTTTGGATGCGTTGGAAACAGCAGCTGCTACTTTACAGTACGTTGGGATATGAGGCTGAGCGCACGTTTTATGGACCCAGTGCAAAAAAATAGTGTACAACTGGGAGCGGGAGTTAAGAAACATCATTCCTGCGAATACACGCTCAAGGGCTTACAATCAACATTCAATTTTGAATATTTTGAGTGCTTTTCACTCCCGTAATTGCAGCACAATTTTGTTTTCGTAGCCTATCTGCAGCTCGTCGGGTTCCTCTGGTTTCGGCCAGTTGCCTACGCCTCTCAGCCACCTCGGCGTCCCAATTCGCATTCACGAGCCGCATTCTTTTGGCTTCCGCTTTCTCTGCCTGCTTGCGGGCTGCTGCCTCCTCTTGGATTCGCTTTCGAGCCTCCTTCTCCTGCCGTGCAATCTAACGGCGAGCAGCAGCAGTGGAATCATCCTGGTCTCGCCGCTTTCTGTCTCGCCGCTTTCTCCCGCTGTCGATCGTTGAGGGACACCTGTTCCGAAACCCTCTCGGCCTCCCTTATACGCAGGGCGTCCAATAAATCATCATGGGTACACAGTGTACCGCTCCTCGTGTTGATGTAGCCATTGGCGAGATTGTCACCATCAGACTTGAGAACATCCCTCGACTTCACGAAGTCCTTTTTAGAGGCCCTCATACCTCTTGTAGGCCTCTCCACTTGCTTCCTCATTTTCCCTGCAAGTAATGTCTGTTTCCTGAATTACTTTGAAATCTTCCCCGCCTCCTCTGAGGGACCAAAGCCCACAAGCGCTGAAACCATCCACAATATTTTTGTACGACACCGTCTCTATGTAATTCCGGTGCACCATCTCGCAGAGAGTGAAACAATCATTCGCTAGCTCTCCGCCCGTACCTACTAGGCGAATGTTCCACTCCGTACGCAACACATGCTTGAACGGAGAAAACACACTGTAGTCAAGAACTTGCAGGCGATGAGACGTATGCGCTGGTAGAGCGACGGGGACAATCTTGTTCAGCTTGAGTTTGTGCAGCGCGTGGTACGAAAACTGTGCTCCAAACCCATCCATTGGGAGCACAATTTATCCCTTCCGCTCACGTAGTTCCTTTGTCTGTTTGACAAATTGATCGACCCACAGGAAGAAAAACTGAGATTCCATACCTGCAGGTGTCTTGTGTGCGAAAAGCGCGTCATTGGGTAAATATCCGTGCACAAATTCATTCTCCCCATCTTCTTTCGTTCTCACCTTCTGTAGAACTCCCGGAATAATAACCACCGGAGGTCACGCTCTGCCATCTGCAGAAACAACGAGCATAACTGTCACGTGGTTGGCGTTGCCGACAAACTGTAACTCAACCGCGTTTGATCTTCCATTGGCATTCATCTTCTCCTTGGCTTTACCTCTCCATGCATTCCGTGTTGACACTCCCGTCTCGCCAATATTGAAAATATGGGAAGCAGATGTTATCTTGTATGTCTTATAGAGCTTCTCGATGCGCGCATAGTGCAAAGCCAGGTTGCGAGGCGACATAGCTTTTTTTATGCAGCTCGAGTGCAGCTCGACGATGCATTCGAAGCTGGTTGTGGCAGCGTAGAAACGAGGTGATGTAGTCCGGTCTAAGTCGTCCAGTTTTGAAAGGAATCTTTCGGCAACGAGAATCAGGGAAACGAGACGCGAAAAGCTGCACGACATCCTCGATGTCGGAGTGATCGAGAGGGAATCTGTTGTCCGCTGCATCGAGGCATAACTGCAGGATGAGGCCCTCCTCATCCTTTGTCAAGCACGTCGGCCTTCCGCAGCCCCGTTGATCACCACTAGCAGTGGGCGACGTTTTCCAAAGGTCTCTCAGGGTGCTGCACGGGACGTTGAACACCCGCTGTGCGTGTCTGATTTGGAACTTGTCGCGCCAGACGGCCTGGACGGCACGTTCAAGCTTTGTAAGATGTTCTGGCATTTGAGTAGCCACCTGGTAATCGCGAATACTGAGGCAGGTAGGCGGCGTGAGGTGGAGGAGAGTGGGGGTTGGCTACGATTTGAAACTTCACCGCCGGCGACACTTCCCGTGCCCCACTGTTTTCGGCCCAGACGAATCGATTACAATTGTCCGTTTTGAGCTAGCTCCAGCCAATCAAAAGATATTCTAAAATTACTATTAAAATTCACGGCCTCAGTGTGCTTGGCCCAAAAAAAGTTTAGAAAATCTGATCGGAATTACTCAGATGAGCGGAAATTACCCTTCCCTATGATACTCTATGCCAATGTTGCACTGAGACTTTCTCTTACTTCATTTGGTAACTTTACTCTGTGTTGCACTGGTGTGGTGCCCGGTGCAGTGCAGTACAGGTACACCATGTTTCCTGTACTGTAGTCTACAGTACCAAGGTTCATTGGATCGGTGTAATATCCTTACCGTACAATGAATGTACTGTAATCCGATAGATTCGAGTATACACGTGTGAAGTCCTTCTGACGACCTCATTGGCTGTGGAGGGAAGAGGGCCATCCCTCTCAAAATTTCAGCCGTTCTGACCTGAATTTAATGAGGGGCCCGAGAGGGATGTCGATGTCTAATTGCAGTAGAACTCTGTGCAAAAGTATGATATTTCACTGTCCCGCTTTCAGAAAGAGCCTAAATGTAAGTAAATTTCAACTTCCTCCATAGTGACCCTTTCCCAGATCAGGGTCACAGTAAAGGACGCGGTCACAATAGTGGCAAGAGTCACCATAAGAAGCGAAATGTGCGTTTGCAGGTCGGAAACGCAATGTGGCGGCCTAATGCATACGGGAAGGTCACTCTACCAGACTGGGTCACTATGTCGGAGGGTCATTAAAATAGAAGTTTACTCTGTACTGAGTAGCATACCCGCCCCCCTCCTTCCCAGTGCACTTCCCAGTGGGAAGCAAGTTCCCACTTCATGCTCGGCTGCTGCTTTTCAAAGAAGCTGACTCAACCGATCCCAAGCATGCGCGATTCGGGTGCTAGGATATCACCCATGCCTAGAATCACCCATCATTCAATTGCGTTTTCGAACCTGTCCTTACCCGGTTGCCGCCATGTCCCATTAACTTTTCTTTCCGAGGAAGGGTGAGCAACAGTGCAACCAAAGGCATCTACGGTTGCTTGAAATAGAAGATATCTCTACATCCCCCTGGCGGGTATGTCTCTTTCGAAATAACGGGCCCCTTCACTTCGATTTGCCCATCGACCACATCCATATCTGGTCTGCAATATGGCATGTAACCGAGCTCCGTGGCCATCAGCTCATAGACGTCCTTAGGCTGCACCCCAGATATCTGCATCAGTTTGGGATCACTCTCTGCCATTACGATCACAGCTCCTGCCTTTGCATCGCCAAGATATTGTCTCAATCCCCTCAGCACGTGAATTTCATGCCCCTGCGTGTCGATTTTAATCACGTCCGGTTGAAACCCACCATCCCGCAACACCTCATCCCCAACAAGAGCCTGTACCGTCTCCCCATGCTTCTCTTCATCCACGTTGGCAGTGGCTGCATCTGAGTTCAGCGCAGCGTTGTCCTCCCGACCCTCCGGTACGAAGATAGACATGGTGCCCGCCTTGTCGGACATGGCCGCCTCAAGCAGCGTTATACCAGGGTGACCTAACCATCCGTTCAGATTGGCCGTCATACACAGCATGTTCATGTTCACTGCAACAGGCTCCACGGCGATCACAGTGTGTGTCTGCGCCATTGCCATGATGGGGAACGTAACTTTGCCAATATTCGCTCCGACATCCAAGATGGTCGCGCTCCGCTTAAATTTGCTCATAATTCGAACAGCTTCATGTGTTCGCAGCGGCACAACGTGCTTATCGAATATATGGTTTTTCGTCCATGATACAAATGACACCCCAGCACCACGCACTACAGTCTCATATGTCGCCCCACGTACACCGGGCGTTCGGTGTAAACAATTTTTGGCAATAACACCAGCGTAACTGCGACCCCAATGTTTTACTTCTTCTGGCTCAGTGTTGTCGCGATCTGCGCCAGACACGAGCACGTGTAAGAATTGAAGACAGCCCAAGCCAACCAAGATAGCAACTATTGCTTTCAGATTGGCCATGATGCGCAATCCCAGAGTCGTCAAGCTGCGGGAGAAAGATTTCGGGAGCAGCATCGTGTGTGTACACATATGTGGTAAAAACAAATGGAGTTAGAGACTGCTGAGGTGCTTGGTTAGCAACCATGTGCGGTATTCCCGCGAGCGTGGTGACCACAGTGCCCTTCAAGTCATTGGCGTTCTTCCAACCTTCAATCGAGAACTCACCTCCATCTTCACTGTTTCAATAAGCAAGTAGGATGAAAAAATGGGACTGAATAGGCTGTACATTCATCTTGCAAAAACTTGCGGCAGGGTCCAATCCCCACCAATCGGACACGAGTGATTCAGGTATCGTTACTGTCAACATATTGTGTGAATCCGCTGGCCCGAAGGCAAGCATAGCTTTTTCCTCAGCCAGAAGCATTTGTCAATTTCCCCGTGCCCGCTGAGAAAGATGCAGACTGCTTGTCCGAAGATCAATTCGGTCAGCCACGATATGCTGAGAACCAGGCTCTAGTTCCAAGATTGCTAACTATGAGTCTGCAAAGCTCTCTTGTTTACATTTCCAGTAATCCGTTGTGTTGGTGAACAACCGGTGTAACTGCATGGCTGCATTGAGGAGCTTGGATTGTTTCCGAAGATAGAGCGATATGACATGCGTGGATGTGAACCTGTACCCCTCATTCGTATTGCTGCGCCCAACCGCACAACGCATCGGACGTTGTCGATTGATCTCCTACTCCGGGGCTAGAGATCAGTCCGAAGAGTTTCAGACTGACGGAAGGATTTTATCTCTGCAACTGGCAAACGTTAACTGGCATCGTCACGCCTGTTAGAACACTGGTCATTTCATATCTTTTTGCCAGGGAAAAACACGGCCCCACTCTCGAATCATCAACCTTTTTGAAGTTGGTAAGCATGGCAATAAACAGCTTATGGCCTGCACCTCGTTCAATGCGCCAATTTCCACCAACTCGCTCATGTAGCCTGGCCGTTCTTTTCATGTATGTGTTCGTATCATATTCGTTCATGCCTTTTCGCACCTCAGGCCAAAACCCAATACCTGAACCAAGACTAGAGCGTGCGGATAATCCTGTTCCTGAACTCATAAAGTTCCGAATAATTGAAAATGCAGATGAGGCAGGAATACTTGCGCCTTCCACCATTCCCTCCAGGACACAAGAACGGAACGTTCAGCTCAGGTACCGTCCCAAGATTCCGAGGATTCTCCCGACTCTATGTGCCGGTCGTCCGCGCTACAGCAATCACGCTGCTTCCGATGAGATGGAACCAGCTGTCTCACATGATGATGTAGAGGAAGCATTCGAATCGATTGTAGACCGCTATCTTGCTCCATGGATACCTATCAGCAACAATGCAGAGATGCCCTCCACCCTCGAAAGACCAATTACAAGGCGACTACTCAACTCCATGGAAATCTTGTTACGAGGCGGAGCTTTTCGAGTCCGGCTGGCCGGGGACGGTACAGTTCGCTATCGAGTTCAAGAGCATTGGGGTCAGACCTACCGCATTAGTCGAATGACGTGGACACTCGACGTCTTGCAAGATGCTCTGGCCAAATACCCATACCTTGCAAAGGTGAAGTGCGAGTTCTATGTCAACACTGCAGACTCTCCGCGCTCAACCGTAGATTCCATGTCAAGAGACATGGGAGGAATTCCAGTTTTCTCCTTTCGTACATCTACTTCGTTTCTCGACGTGCCAATTCCTGATCCAGTTGAGTATGGTTCCAACGGAAATTACGAGTGGAAAACTGAGAAGGAAATTCCCTTCCGTAATCGAGTACCGAAGCTTGTGTTTCGAGGTAGTTCGAGCTCTCTACTTGATTATCACGATGACAATTGGCTTTCTGTCCCTCGTCTACGATTATCAGTACTTTCGAAGCAATATCCAGAATATATGGACGCCGGCATAACAAAGTGGATGAAGCTTGGAAAGGGAACTAATGCACAGCAGATTGAGGAATCATTAGATGCTGGTTTAGTTGGATCGCTTAGCTATGAGGAGCAGGCTAAATTCCGCTATATACTTGATATTGATGGGGGTCTTGGTAGCAGCAGAAAGAGAGGTATACTCAAAAGCGGCTCAGTTCCTTTCTTCCAAAAGTCGAATTGGTATATGTGGTATGAGCCATTGTTAAAACCATTTTATCATTTCATTCCAGTTGAGACATACCTCCAGGATTTACTTCTCGTCATCAAACGAACACGTGCAGATGAGAAAGAAGCTGAGAATATAGTACAACGCGCGAAGTGTTTTGGTGAAAACGTCGTCTCACGAAACGCAGCATTGCTGTATTGGAAGGTTCTCCTCATGCGCTATAGTCAACTGCAGCTCCATCCAGCATCAGGAGATGAAGAGGTAAGGCCATCTATGTGTTCACTGCGACCTGCCGCTGCCGAAGGTCCCATGGGTTGCTCGGACGGATGGTACACATATAATGGCAGTGTGCCCTTCGGTTGCAGATATACAGGGGCAAAAGACTCTCCCTTCATGTTCGAGTGTTGGCGAAATATTGGGCGAGGCGTAGAGTTCAAATTCACGGATGACCCTGTTCATAGTTCATATAATCAGTAAATACACCGAGTGCAGCGACATCTCTAAAGCCTCTCCGCCAGAGAATCTATGTTCACCGATAACCTGTGTTCACCGTGAAAGGAAAATTGGTAGGCAGTCCTGGCCCTGAGCTGCTGCTGGATAACTCGTCGACCAGCCATAATGAATTAATAGTACCGGGGAATTCAAAAGGATTACGTGCGCAGTTGTATCCACATACAGACTACTTTCTATTTTACACGGCATATGTTTGATAGTGCCTACATTCTAGTACTAAACTGGACCTGTTTCATTTCTTCCTTCAACCCTAATATTGATTCCTCGAGGAGGGGGCTTTGCGCCTGTAGCATGTGCTGAACTGGGCTGCGGGGGCCTTTCAGACTGAAAAAATTTGGCAGTGTGGGATCTCTTTCGTAGCTTCACGCATATGACAACCGCCACAATCACCAAAATGAGAGCAACTCCGCCTCCTGTACCGGCAAGTATAAGGGAGAGAGGAATTGCCTTTGTTTGATCAGAGTCATTATTTCCACTGCCAGGCCTTGGTGATGGAGAAGGGCTATTTGTTATCTGTAGGTTGATGGGTACTTTCCATGACAGTGGCAGCCCAAACGTACCAACAGAAACATGAAATTGATTCGTCGTTTCATTACCTTCCTTGGCCACATAATACACTCCGCTCTTGTTTCTTCCAAATGCAAAGCTGGAAATCTCTACCCAACTTCGTTCACTAGGGAGACTCATTTGTACTGCACTTATGACGGATGCATCCCCTGGATCTATAGCAGCCATAAATGGAGCGAAAACTCCTTTATCAGATGCCTCCGGTAAGAATTTACCACCTGTGTACCCACCCACAATAAGAACTCCGCTCTCCGAATCAACAATCGCTGCAGACGAATAATCGTGGCTTCCGTCAACAGACTGAATTCTCTTCGTATATTCAGATTCCCCAACTTCACCTATATCCAGTTCTGATGACCCAATGTCGTGGGTGTCAAAGCTTTGTCTCAATCTCTTGATGAACATATCATATCCATTCCTGTCATCCAACCAAGATGACCCTACTACAAGAAGTGTGCCAGGGAGCATGGGGTGTTCTAGGAATGCAGATATTTGCTCTCTGGAGAACGATCTTAGGAGAAAGTCTCCAAGGGGAACTGTATTTCTTCTAAACTTGTACAAATGAAAGTTCCCAATAGAATATTGTCCGATTTCCCTTTCTGTTACTACAGACACAAACAATGGTCCATCCGGATCTTCAGAAATGACCAGATCTGTTCCATGATCTGAAAAATCGGTACCGAACTGCTGGCCGTGAAGCACTTCTCCAGTTGTGGATGAGAACGAAAATACAATTGCATCCGATAAACCCCTGTCGCCAACTGAGTGACCTGGAAAGAGATTTCCGTGGGAAAACCCCGTTGCATAGATCACGTCATCATCCGCAGGGTCTTGAGCCAGAGCAGAGACTGCTTCCGAAGCTGTAGTACCCAGTATAAGTGGTTTTTCCCAGACATTTACTGGTTGGTCTCCAGACACATCATATTTCAGAACAAAAATATCAGCTTGTCCATACCGGGCAACATTGTGAATTGCACCAAAAGTCCTTCCCGCCACAATCAAGTGCCGCCCACTCTTTTCAAGCAGTATTGCATGTAGCCTATCCTCCCGCGAAGAACCATCTCTGTACACCCACTGAATCTCATGGCTATCACCAGTGATTGTGACCTTAGCCAAAAAGAAGTCCTCTTGGCGTAAGCCTTGCGATAATGGTTTGGCAAGGTCACTCTCTTCTCCTCGTATAAGGGGGGAAGTGTTTCCTCCTATGAAAATAACATCATCATCAGAAACAGCAATTTTTGCCGGCTCATCATTGCTTGAGGAATTCCGTCCAACGAAGGCAAATGGTACCATCACCCCACTTTCAAATTGCGCTGATGATACTGATTTTGGCAATGACATAGTACTGAAACATATCAGAACAAACTCAATCCATTTTAGATGTTCTCTATAGATTCGGATATTACTTTGGTTCGGGTTCCAAAGCTTGCCTGCCATTCCAATTGTTATAGTTGATGCCCAAAGAGACCAAGAATCCACTTCAGAAAGAATGCCACGGTATTTGCTAGAACTTTTTGGGAAAAGAGTAACGCAGACGGGATAAGGAAGATAATTACGGTTGAGTTACAACCATAGAACGTACGCAGACACGCATTTTCGACGCAGGTATGTAGATTAATTAAGTTTGCGAGACATAAAGGAGTGAACGGCATTGTTCATCTGATTTGAACCCCGTCTCAACTGATCTCATTCTCAATAGATCATGACCACGAATCCATAAAAATGGGGAGGATCTAACACATATTTAAGGCTTTCCTCACAGTTTGTCAGCAGAGTTTGATATATTGCCCCAATTTTGAGATATACATGTATGAGCACGATCGCAATTGTATACATTCTCTAATTTCTATCCCCGTACGAAGAGGCTCTCTGATGCATGACGCAGCCTTACCTTTAAAGAAACACAATTTTCGTGAAAGATGTTTATACAGATCCCTGGGGGAAGCGGTGTACTGATGTTGCTCCTATCGATATCTAGTGATCAGATTCTGATTGTCTTCACACAAACGATCCAGGTACTTATACAGTATTGTTCAGCGGAGGTTCACTTGGTTAGGAAATGAAAGAACGCCTGTCTTTGAACCTTACATCCCTGAAACTGTTTCTGGTATCGTTCGGGTATCTCATGAAACATGCTTAGGGCATCTCAAGATATCTCGCTGGGAGCGAGATTTTATAGCACGGATGAGCAATGGTTACAGAGCTTACTGGGTCTACACCTGCTCTTATCGACAACGGTTTCGATGGAGTTGTACATAACCGGGTCTTGCCTGGGCTGTTTAATTCGTAGATTGGGAGGGATGCGCAGTAAAAGCAGAACAGCTTCATCAGCTCTAACATATTACTGTCTGAGAACTTTGAGAACTATAAAACATCCCTATTCATGTTTATGTACTATACTGTCGTCTTGGATGACGTGAATATCTGCGGCGGCTGAGCTCTGCGAGTATGGCATCAAGGGCGACCCCCTTTCCGTTTTCATACCAAAATAATTTCCAGATGCGTTCCATAATCGTCAGTCTTTTCAAGATATCCTCGACAGAGATAGAACGTAGAATTTTGTTCAGAGAATCGACATCACTGGGGCGAACCCACACAACAATGTCGTCGTAGGGGATGATATCTTCAAACGCTAATTCTTGACGATCTGACAGCACAACAGGGACGCACCCTAGGAGTAGTCCATAGTACGGCCTAGGGCTCCACGGATGCCAACCTTCTGGGGCTAAGCAAAACATGGAATCATGCATGTCCTCAATATATTGGGTAGATCGGGTACCGGTAACATGGAATCCTGGTGCGTCAAATAGCTGTGAGGCGATAAATTGCCGTACTCCGCCGGAATAATTGCTTCCCCGATGATCAGCAATATTTGCTGAAAAAGACTGACCACCGAACTGAGCAAGGTATCTTCTTCTCTCAAGAACGAGAGAGTCTCTTTTCTTAGGATCCTCATAAACAGGCAGTAAGTAGTTTCTTAGATTGGGTGGAATAACAATGTCCTTTCTTGGAGTGTACTCATCAGATTTGAAGTCACCATTGTGAGTTAGGAAGATCCCAGTCCTCCATCGATACCATTTCTCACCAGAAAGCTTCGCTCCAAACCCCTGGGTGAACGTGTAAACATGGTCACGACCCTGAGAAGCATTAAAATACGGATACTTCTGCATAACGTAGTCCATTGCTTCATCAAAGAACATGCCTGTTTTTGTAAGATTGTTCGGGTGATTGTTGATCAAGAAGCACGTGGCGTAGATCGGAACGTAGAAGAAGTCTGCTTCAAGCGGATTTGGGGTGCGCGCAGAAGACTCCAGCAGCCCCCTGTGAATTGTAACCTCAGCGCTGTAAAAGTTTTCATCGCAATACGGGTCCCGGATTGGAGCTGGACTTTGATGGCTTTGCGAGACTTGTAAAACGTTAAACTTTGGTGGTAGGTTGTAGACATATACGCGGACGTCCTGAGAGCCATCAATAGCCATGGATAATGCTTTGCTTGCAATGTGGTCCGCAGACATGTGATCCCCGCTTCCCTCGAATGCTACTGCGTCTGCAAGTCTTGTCAGCGGTTTGAGCCAATTTATCAATCTCACGACAAGGAGAAAAATGACGGTGGCACGAATCAACTGAAGCAAGTTACATGATTGGCCGCGTCGCTTGATCCCCTTCCAGGAGCCCATTTTAAAAGCGAGAGAACGCTAAAGGTGCTGATTCAATATAACAGCTTCGTGGCAAACATTGGCTAAGAGCTGAAAATGCTTTGCCGTCACAAAACAGATTCGAGATAGCAAGCCTGCTTCCCTATTCACGCGTGATCTTTCATACAACTGCTCCCTTGTGTCTTTCGTGGTAAAGACAAGCCTGCAGTGCCAAGGTTCCAAATTTGAGAGGCTGGAGCTGCAGATTTTCAACTTCGCGGAGATTCACTGGTGTATGCCGTGTAGCACAGTCACATTGAGAAGCACAGAAGCTTGGGCTGTTTTCCGTCTCATTTTTCTCGAACTTGGTGCGATGGATGTCAAGGAGCAAACTGCTTCTGCGGCATCCTGAATCGTGGAAGAGGAAGCAGGGGTGCTTGAGGGCACTGGTAGGACGGCCAAGTCGGTCTAAAGGTGAGGTGCTTTGCTGCCTCATGCCGTGAAGGTTTCGAGGTATTATTGTCGAATTTTTTTGGTTTGTGGCTGTGGTTTGTGGCCCAACAGAAAAAATTGTTTTCACTTTTAGCCTAAAGCCGCGCCGAGCAGCACAGTTCTCCGGGAGAACCTCTTCCTTGAGAGACCCAGGTATCACGAGCACTGCGATCAGCTATGAAGATTTGGCATGTGTTCGTCGTGAGTTCTCCAATTTTTACACAACGCAGATCGAAGCGTTAATCGCCATGCTGCGTATGTACATATATTACTTCTGCCGCCGACCGTAGGACGAAATCTCAGCAAGCACAATCAGCATTGCAACCAACCCCCCGTGCCATGTACCAGCGTCGCTTTTCACGACCACAGAAACCGATCGTCTCCAAAAGGGCACTATCGAAGTCTGTGATTCGATCAGCGCGGCTATTAGCACCTGTCGTACTGCTTGCGTTTCTGCTTTTCGCCAGCACGAGATCGGTCTGCGATACTGCCCAACCAGCTCCAAGCACGATAGTATCCCGCACTATATCAGCGGAGCTAACGAGCAGCAAACTCGAACAGACGCATGTACCCTTCCGTGTGGTGGTACTGAGCCATTCACGCGCTGAGAGTCTCGAGAGGCTGCTGGGCTCGCTCCGCAGGGCGGATTACTTTGGAGAGCGTGTAGAACTAGACATATGGGTGGACAGGTCGCGACTGGAACGGAGCAGGATATGGGATTGGAGGCTACCATTCGGACAGAAGAGAGCGGAAGCTGATGAAGCAGTGCTGCGTACAAGTGCTGCGTTCGACTGGCCGCATGGGGAAAAGGTGGTGCACGTGTGGGACGGACATGTGGGCATCTGGGGGCAATGGGTGGACAGCTGGCGGCCAGAGTGTGACGAGGAGTTTGCGGTAATTGTAGAGGACGATCTGGAGGTTTCGCCCTTGTACTACGCATGGCTGCGCGGGGCACGTCGGGCGTATGGGGCGCGGGCGGATGTATTTGGATATACGCTGCAGCGCGGAAGGCTACGTGCCAATCAGACTGGGTTTGGTCGTCGGGCGTTACGGGTGGAGGATGGGGAGAGGGCGTACCTGTATCAGCTGGTTGGGAGCTGGGGATATGCGCCGGAGGGACGGCAGTGGAGGCGGTTTCGGAGGTGGTTTCATGCGGCAAGTTGTACAAGAGGGTACCATCCATACGTGGAGGGGCTGCTACCGACGAGGTGGTACATGAAGCAGGAGAGGGCGAGATCGATGTGGACGATGTGGCATATTAAATTTGCAAACATGCGGCGTTTGTATACTGTGTATGCGAATCTGGGACATGAGAGGACTTTGGCGGCGAATTGGCGCGAGCCTGGGCTGCACTTCCGAAATGGATCGAGATCTGGGGCGGGGTCTGTGACGAAGAAGCAGGACTTTGCTGTGTTGCAAAGGGGCAAGGGGAATGGTATGAGTGGGGAGCAAGGGGGGGAATTTGTGTATCCTGGTGCACCACGGATGTTGGATTGGAATGGGACGTATATAGATCGGCGAGGGGAGCGTACACGAAAGTGAAGATGCGATTGTGTGCAAGTGATGTATTGGATATGTAAGTGATGGGGGTGATGGGGATGATGGAGACGTCGAGGACTTGCGTGTGGCGGTGTTCGAAACTGGGGTCGCCGCGAGCATGTGTGACGATGAAAAAGGTGACATGGTGTATGGGCATGGGTTTGATGGAGGAGGAGTTGTTGCTGTTGTTATGGAAGGGAAGGAGTTGAGAAGGAGTTG
>JAUBNZ010000408.1:0-17558 GCA_032355485.1 Bonnemaisonia californica
GGTGCTGCACGACTTGGTGTTGGAAATTGTACAATGAAGAGTAATACCGCGATCAGGAATGGTATAGTAAATGTGCAAAGTGTGGGGCACTTCGCCTGTGTGTCGCCGGCGGTGACATGATGGTGACTGTAAGAATTCACATTACTTCATTATTGTGACATTAATTAAAATTTGGACGGAAAGCTTCCCACATGATTTAATGTCACACACATTAATTAATTTCTCACATTATTTACATGATGACATTATATACAGTAACCGGTGTACATATAGGCCGCCGCCGCTGGCTTGCCTGTCCGGTACCATCCCGGTACGTCCCTCGTTCTCGCGTAACACTTCCCTCCCATTTCCCTCCCTCTTAATAGAGGATGCTTTTAGGTATCTGCGCTTCACGCCATCCAGTCCATTCTCAGATGCATAGCGTCCCTAGCC
Source organism: Bonnemaisonia californica (assembly GCA_032355485.1). NCBI lineage: Eukaryota > Rhodophyta > Florideophyceae > Bonnemaisoniales > Bonnemaisoniaceae > Bonnemaisonia > Bonnemaisonia californica. Next base: position 433 of record JAUBNZ010000408.1, read on the forward strand.
ATTTACTCATTAAAACTCGTCTCTGGCACACACATACACACTCACATCTACCTATCATTACATCCTGGGTACATGTTTAGTGTGCTGTTATGCAAGGTACAAGGATTTGAATTTGTTTTCTTAATTTGCTGGGTTTGATTGGGATTCCAGGAGGAGGCCCATGGGAACCGATTTTAGCACAGAATTAGGACATTCGTTTACCAGAAAGCATTTCGAGTTGTACAATTTGTTGTATTTGGATATGCTTCAGGAGGAACCGGGAAGGGGCCTCTGGGTAGTCCTACCCATGTGTAGCTAGGTATGTATGGCTATGAGTATTCAAACCACGGTGGTAGGCCTAATGTTAGGCCAAATAGGAATTGATTGTAGCTAGTTCCCATGTAGAGTTGTTGACTAACACGCTAGAAGAATTACCCTTGTAGGGATTACACCTCTATAGTTTCTCGAGAGATTTGACCTTGTTGATGTGTATGTGTATGTAGGCCTATTTTTATGATATCAAAGCATGCGATATCATTAAAGTCTTTAGTATCTACAAAAACAAACAGGGGATAAACCCTGTGTAGTTCACCCTTCATGGGCACAGACTGTGTCGCACAATAAGGCAGATTGACTACCATAGACCCTGTGATGATCTCCCCCTTCACCCAGGGGATGCTTGTGCGAAGCGTCACAAGTCTACATAGGGGTATCTCGTGGAATTGTGAGAAGGGGTAGTTGTGATGAATCCTGGTATTTATACTGTAATGTTCGTTTTTGCCTACTGCGGCAAAGTTTCGAGGAATAAATGTTCTTTTTCAGAGCATTTGGACTTCATATTTTTTAATTTACCTCATACAGAAAGCTCAGTGGTTTGTGGGTTCAGCAGTTTCTCCGACTTGTTTGCAGATCGCCTCCTGGGCGAGTTCAAACTCTCAAAGAAGACCGGTCTTCGAACCAGTCTTTTACGCTCTGTCTTACATTTCTTGGACTGGACTAAATTCACATCTGAGAAGGTAGGACTGGACGGCTTTTGTTTTAAAATGGAATGGACTAGCCAATTTTTAAAAAATCCCTACGTGGTATTAAGTGGACTAGACCGCGACTTTCACGACTTGCAATGTTTGACCATACGGTACCCAATTTAAAATTTCGAACTGCCCTTTTTTGTTTGGTCCGGTCTGGGAACCAGTTCAGTACGGACCATGAACAGGCCTAACTGTACATACCTTGTTTATCGCTACAAAAATCTACTTCGAGAAGGAGCTTTGTCCAGCAAATGGGCATCACACTCGGTAACGTATGGCGATCATTCTCGTGTCTTTCCAGATTGGATACAAAGGCTAAGTCCCACTACAATTTTTGTTGTGTTCTATAGCAGTTTGACGATGAAGATACATGAAGTTTTCACTGGAAGAAGTAGACTTGCCGAATTCAGCATGGTCGCCTTTGTGTATGTGTGTGTGTGTGTGTGTGTGTGTGTGTGTTTAGCGGCACACCCCTATCGATTCGGCATTCTTTGCCGCCAGAGATGGAGTAGGTAACCCTGTAGAGTGCATCCAGATCTGCGATGACTGGTTGGGCATCTTGATTTCATTGAACGAAATACTCGCATCACCGTGATGTCATGTACCCAACCAATATGGATCCACCCCTATTCACTCAGGGCACATCCGTAAAATTGCAATTTCACTACTCCTTACCCATAAACTATGGAGCGGCTGTGCCAAGGTGATATCATTTCAGATTCAAAACGAGTAACAGCCAAAATGCATTCTCTACTAGCCACACGCAACACAGCATTGTTCAATCGAATAGTTTGCGAATTGAACTTCCTCATCTTAGCCGATACAAGTCAAATTCTCTGCACAACGAATCTTCAAGTTCCCCGTAATTCAGAGCTTAGATAAGAGAATAGTAACGGTGATACCGATTGGTTTCGATTTTTTCTTTTCAATATCCCCTTCAACTGGATGGCACACCACACTCTGCAAGCCGCTTTCAGACAGATAAACAGGAAATGGTAAAATAGTATTCATTAATAAAGACCGGCACGGTAACCTGCATCCCAAACCAGGAAATTGATAAACGTTTAGACCGTATGATGTGTGATGTTGACTAGACTTCAAATACGGATGAGTGCGCATAGTTCTAGAATTCAGGCAGTATCTCGCTAATATTGCTGGCGTGATGCTACTTTGGACGACTGCACTACGGCATCGTAGCATACACGAGATTTTTTTACGCAACCTCGTTAAAAGTACAAGTGAACGTCGATGGTTCGCAGTCCGTGCACAAGAGTTCTTGTCTTCGCATGTTCCTTGCCATAGATCTGAACTGCGTTACCCTCACTGAAGAGCGAAGAGCTGGTCACAAGTGGCGTGTCATTTGAAACTCTCGTTGGTAGACTTCGTTTCGACCTGGCGGAGCAGGACACATTTATACTATGCACATGCGCCTCGTTGATATATTTTGATTCAAAATTGAAGACTTGCATGTGTTCGGTTATCTGCGCACGGCATGTTGAGATGTGTACGATAACTGGACTGGTAGGTTAAATAGGCCATGTACAATAAGTTTAACAGGAAATTGAAAGCACTGCGCATTTTGTACCATCCAGCTCGGATGGGGCCACGTGGCTCTGGCGGAAAATGTATATAATAATACATCCTTTTGATGCCCTTTCCTCCCGTAGTAATGTTAATATGTGGAGTCGCAACATGTTATTGACATGGTAGTGTTTCAGTGGGACTCGGAACCTTATTCTAGTGGCACGGCGGGTGAGAAGAGTGATCGCTAGTAAAGGTGAGATGGACCTGTGCATATGTACGTCTTCCCGATCCGACTCATATGACCCTAGTCAGATGACAGGTTCTCACCTGGTTCGGGAGGCTTACTGGGGACCGATGGTGAAGTGGTGCAGAGTGTGAAGTATATCTTAGGGCACGCGCCAGTGCAGTAGAGCAAAATAAAGAGTTTTTCTTGGAGAGATTCAGCGTGTGCATGGAGCGGGATGTCTGAAGACGATAGATCTCTAAACGGGGCATCATGAGGTAAATTATGAAAGGAGGGAGATCCAAGGCGATACTTGCCAAGGGTTACATTCGTATATTCCAGGTTATACTGTACTTGAAGGGGTGCCCTTAAGGGCCCCCTGGCCCCCCTGTACCCTTCATAGGTAGATCGAGTGTGAATTCTATTTGGGTAAGTCACGAAAAGTGCGGTGAAGGCCTGAATGCGTTAAATTTTGACACTTGACCTTGGTGATGTGTGGAATGAATGGACTAGGCGAATAAGTATTACTAGATGTGGCTTAATGTTCACCCATGCTGGAGGGTTTGCACCTGTGAATAGTTGACATGTCGAGGGGGATATGTTGCGGCTCGGGAGTGGTGGCATCGAGGACGATGGGGACCGGGATGCTGGAGGAAACGTAACTTGATTCGTGAGCGCGCAGCATTGGGTTTTGGGAGTGTAGTTGTTTTTGACATGCATGTAATGCGAGGGTTGGACTGAAGAAAGCATAAGTTTGGAGCGTGCAACTGGGAGGCAGGGGGGATCCAATGGATGGACAGGAGTGTGTTATGCTTGCAGACGGCGGTACTGTATAAGCTCTGCTTGTTGAAGGCAATGAAAAGATTGACAGCGGTGCTCTTAAGTGCGATACTGTGTCTTATATAACATGTGCTGATGTTGCATTGCCTGTAATATACTGTAGAGATGGCAGGCGTGGCAGGGATGATATCACAGTGATCTGAGCTATCTCATGTGTAGTTTTGACTAAACGTCCATCTTTTGATGTGAGCGGAATAATCACGTCGGGAGCTTTGTGAGGTACAGTACAATGGGGAAAATAACAAACACGATAACGAAAGTGGTTGTAGAGCAACAGCGTGCGAGACGTGTTCGTGAAATGCTCTCAAGATTAGATATATTGGTTGGGCCACGAAAGATGGTTCGAAATGGAAGATATCTCACAGATATAAGGAGGGGGCGTGAGAGGCAGACACGGTAAATCATAGGAATCTTCTATGATTTGATTAGTTTTTTTACGAAGTCGAGCAATGGGGCGATACATATTGATGATTGGGAAAAGGGCTGTCGTATCTAAATTAAGTTTAGTTTGGCACGTGTGGGTACCTTTTCAGTTTTACTTTACTACGGTATAGTATAGATATACTGAACCATAGTAAAGTATGTACCGTAGTACTAGTACAAGAGGATATCTACAGAAGTTTTAGCTATGAAAGGAATGGACTGCACACTGCACCAGGGCATATTTGACTTCAGTTTTCCGTGAAGTATGTTGTTCTACTTGTTTCAGAAGGGTAAATAATGGAACTGTTGTTTACTTGTGACCGACTGTCTCGCTGAGCAGAGACAGTGTGATCTGAGAAAAGGAGATTATGACAAATGGTAGAACAGAACAAGCTCTTCTAAATTACCAGAAAGCATCGGGTGTAATTGTAACATATATATGTTCATATACAATACTAGTGCACTGGTCAGTTGTATTTTATGGCTTTAAAAAATGTTATTTTATTGGGATTAGAAGTTTGGGCGGAAGCAGCAGAGCAGCAAAGGCCCGGCCTATTGGCTCACAGGCAACGTAAAATTACTGAAATGTATCATAAAGTTTAAAATACTTGGCAAAAGTTATTCTGGCTAGTTGTACGGACCAGTCTGCGTACAGTCTTGGAAGGTCTGAAGCAGGATATGATTAGAGTACCTTACATGTTTCCCTGTTTACAGTGTTTCTTCGTAATTTTATGAGTGCACCGCAGTGCATTGGACTGAGTGCAGTCTGCTGTTGTGCTCTGAGCGTACTACTGTAAAAACTTAGATACTACATTAGATAGAGTATCTGTGCGCCATATCTATCGACAGTAGGCACCAAGTGAACTGAATTCAACGGTCTCTGGAAAGCCAATGGTTGCAGTGCGTCCTTCAAATGAACATGGCGACAGCTATTAGTGGGCCGCCGTTCTTTACCTTTAAATAACGGATACTGCATTCTGTATTCGGTACGATACGGTTGCAAGCATGTTTTGAAGCCTGAAATATGCAAACGAGTGTACAAAATTGCGCAACATGGCACTGTATGATCAGTACGGCAGCTGAAAATACGCTTTCAAGGTCAAACGTCACCCCGTCCTTCATACGGCTTGAGCGTGCGGGCCAGAAGCGTCAGCTGTTTTGAAAACGCAGACAGCAGGTCCAGGTCCAGCCAAGCCTATCGGCCTGCCGAGGTAATACCGAGAAAGCCACTAGCCACTACTAACTTGGTGTTGCGCTTGTGCTGAACTACGGGCCCTAGGCAAGGCACCCTCAGCCTGAAAATCAACGCTGTATATGTGGACAAGCGACCACCGAAAGACTATACAGGACGCTGGACAGGACTAAATTAGCAACAAAGCTAAACTTGGGTAGAAAGTTCCAACTCTTTCAGAGCATAACTCTAATATAATAGGTCTTGGCGCCGAAAAAAACAGCAAAGCTGGATATGACAAGAGATGATGATCGTATACATCGCAGCATCATCACGATCAAAAAATGAATCATCACTCCAAAGTGAAACGCTCACCGGCACCAAGGAAAGGCGTCAGCCGTTATTATTGTTAACGTCGATGTAGCAATCATAAGGTTTATCGGAAACGCCAGAAGTCATCTTGCTTCTACTTGCAACGACCTTCGTCGCACATTGCGCTGCGTACTGTACGCGCATCGTCCACGCTGTCCATCTTACAGTCATCACTTCCATGGTAGATCCTTTGTCCGAGATCCGACGCGCCGTCGCCTTGCAAATAATCGTATCTTAATGTCTTAATGTTTACATCTCCGCCGCTCTATTGGTGATACTGCAGATACTCGACTTGTTCTTTGCACATTTTGTCCTGCCATAACATACCGGCCCGCTCTCGAGACTGCCCAGACTTCGCCCATGCTGGCAGCGTCAACTGCGCCAAAACATGCCTCATCGCATCTGGTAATTTATGTCATCCCTCATTCACTGCCCTCCTCCACACATTCAACCCCGTTCTCAACCTTTCCACCGGCGCAGCAAGTGAGGGCATGCCACCTGCTCGCCCTCTTGTAAATCTTCCTTTTTAAATCACCCGCTGCGCAACCACCCTCAAGCCGTCCGTATCTCGCCGCCCCGCACTCTGTTCAAAACCCACCTGCTACTGTGCGCACTAAATGAATTTTAGGCTGCTAGCATCACATTCCCCAACCCCCTCTAGCACCCGCCCTGCCACAAAAGCCGCCTGTTTGTCAACGCCATGTCCACCCGCGCGCACTAGACACAACTACCCGTCGCCGCCGCACCCTCGACCATCTCTGGTACTGCACCCGCCCCGTACCGCCCTCGTTCCCTTCGCCCCCCCAGTCCTTACCTCCCCCTGCCACAATGCCGCATCCGCACCCGAAGCTTACCGTCCTTCCCGAGGGTACTGCTACCACCCCGCAGCTGCCCTCCCCTTTCTCCTCCTGCGCCTCGCTTCACCCAAGCACCGTAACGCCCAGTCCTCCCTCCACCCTCACCCGGCGCCCCCTTCCGAAGGCGCCCGTTTTTATCAATCGACCCCCTCGGACACCCGACCTCCAACATCTTCCCCCGCGCTATTCCTTTCTATCCGACGACCCCTGCGTCCGCATGGAGATGGAGCTGCCCCGTCAGCAGACCATCACCATCATCTCCTCCTCCTCCTCCGGCAACACAGGCCGCCGCTATGACTTTCACGACGACTTCCACTCCATAGCCGCATCTGAATCCACGCGCGCCCACAGCGATACTCCCTCCGACGAACACCTTGACCGCGACCGCCGGAAGCGCTACACCTTTTCCGATGATTTCGCTTCCATCCAGGGTTCAGAACCTACCAGCACTCCTGTTTCGCAGCCGAAGTCGCGCTTGTTTTCGAAAGCGGAAGAAGATGTGGACCTCACACGCGGCACTCCGTATTCCTTCACTACGTCCGAACGCCCGTCATTTGCTTCTTCTATCCGAAGGAGAATCGCCGTACACCCCACGCGTCACTATGAAGACGAACGAATTCCAAGATCTTCTTTTGTGCAGCCAAAGAGTGACCCTGGCATAGAGGATAGTATCGTCAACGACTGGAAGCGAGCGGCAAAACTGAAATGTACCCCACCTGAAAGTGTCACATCTGAGGCACCGCCAAAGGGTTGTGCAAGCTTTATTTCGAAGGTTTTCGTACTCAAAACAAAGAGCGACGACGCGGACCCGCCACAACAGCCCCGCTTTGAAGCAAAGAAAGAAACGGAAAGATGTTCAGCTGTGATGGATGACAAGACTGTGGATGATGTGCACTTTATTAGTATTCTAGCATACGATGATTTCATGCACAGCCCGAATAGTCCGTCATTGTTTACCAGAATGTTCTCCAGACTTCGTCGGGCCTAAAAGTTGAGCTTAGTGTCGCTGATATGCAAGGGGCATGCAAGACTGGCTGGCAGTTGCAGCCGCGGCTGCTTTCGGGGGATTAGGGGCTAGATTGTACACATAGTTGACTGTTAGAATAGATACCAAAATGGAATGGAGCTGGTGCAAACAATGTGAGCGTGTTTGGGTGTGTGGTTGTTTGATAGATTTTACAAGTTGGGAGCCTTCACGAGACATTACCCTCGATGGTACATCCTCACGGAATGCGCATCCCTTTCCAAACGTAGATATATAATTTGTCAAATCGTGTCAGCCTCTATAGGCTACAGTAGTTCTAGCTTTTGATCATATCCTGCTTCCCGCGTCCGAACAACCGCTTCATCGCCCGTCGAAAAGGTCCACGAGTTTTTACAGTGCCTGGCATCGTGTTTGTGTCTGTGATGAAGTCGATCCAAGGATCTGCAGCCATGGACACTCGGTCTAGCGCGCCACTCACAAAAGTGCTGCGTCTTTTGATTGTTTCCAGGTGTTTCTCATGCCGCTGGGCGCGCTGGCGTTCTTTGTCAATATTCGACGCCCGCTTATTGCCGAAAATCTTCATCTTATTCCGGTACTTCTCCTTGCTGGCGCCCTGTGCCGGGAAGCTGTCACCGAATGACATGTCTTCAATGACCTTACCATCTCTCCGCGTGCCAATCTCTTCTGCGTCAATGTACTCATCGTAACGCTTTTTGAAGGTTCCTTCCCGCGCATGTCGGCGGTTGAAGGGGTTGGTGTCCAGGGGTATTTGTGATGAAGGCCCATCCTGCGACGAAGAAAGCTTCTCTAGTGTGCGTCGAGCATCTTCCTTATCTTCATCACCGATTTCAAGCATTCTGATGGGGCCAGTTAGCAGCTCTTCCGGGTTGGTATACTCTCTCACAAGGCATCGTGCGGTAGGCTTTCCTGGCCGTTGCATATCGAAAGCGGCGGGACTTGACATTGGCATGGCTCCCGAGTCGAATTCGGAAGCGCAGTTAATTCGTGAATCAAGGTTGATGCTATTACCGCGTTTGCGTGCGATCATAACTTTTGCCTTCGGTAACCTCTTCAGAGAACTGCTGTCCACAATCACGCGAGAGCGATCTTCTGACCTTGGGACCGAGCCCGCATTTCTTGACTCAGTCCGGAACGGCCTGAGCCTTGGTTGCTCGCCATGCATCCCAGAGAGTGATGGTATTGGGGCCACGGGTGCTGATTGTGGGCGCGGCCTTCGAGAAGAAGGCCGGCGCGTGACTGCTGCGCGTGTTTTCGCGTGATCTAGTTCGAGACTTTCGAAAGCACCCAGGACTGTATCTTTTTCAACGGTTGTTTCGATGGTGACTATTGTTTCACTCTTAAGCTTCGATTCGATGATCATGTCCATCATGTCCAGCTCCAACTCCAGATCCTCCATTGTATCTGCGCGGCGCACTGTGCCCGCGTCACTGTCACTTGCGCAATCCTGGGAATCGAAGTCTTCCACATGTTCGGCACCATCGATGTTGTCCAGATCGTCGTCGGAGAAATCTTCCAGTGGCTCTATTTGCTCCAGGCTCTCATCAGAACATGAGTACTCTGAGAATTTGTCATCGATAATGCGTAAATCCTCCATGACGGGCGGGGACGGAAATTTGGATAATTTGATGTTTGAATTGCGGAGTGGAGTAAGATTTTGAGGTTCAGCGTCGAAGGAGCGGAATGAATCTTGTGATGGTGCGGATGGCATGGGTTCCATGCACGAGAATGGTGCGGCAGATTGTGCCCGTGGTGCTGTGCGTCTTTGACTGTCAAGGCGCATGGATAGCAGTTGGTCGTTTAGCACAGGTTGCGAGGCGGATGAAGCCGAAGTTAGAGTGGAGCTACGGCTTGCAGGGTCATGCGCATTCTCGTATACGATTTGCAGCTGTTTCGGTGCGTCACGTTCCGGAAATGGAATAGATGCGACGAGGGCAGGAGAAGTAGAGGGAGAGGCGACGGGAGTCGCGAGGGGAGACGCGATTGGAGAGGCGACGGGAGTCGCCGGAGGAGTCGCGGGAGTTGCAGGGGGGGTGGCATTGAGAGATGAGGAGGTTGCGGAGGAGGTTGTAGAAGAGAACGCGGATGAGGAACCCCCCATTGTGGCAAGTTCCTCCTCCCGCACGCGCTTCTCGAGCTGCTCCCGTATTGCACTGACACAAACTTGAGCACGATGAGGTACGAGCTCCTCGACGTCGGTACGGCCCTGTCCGGGTCGGTCTTCTTCGCTTCGCTGGGCGGCTAGGGCAGCCTCGTACTTTGCGGCCAGGGTGCGCACATGCGCCATTACTGGGTTTGCGGTTAGGAGGATGGAGGGTGGGGAAATTGGGGTTGCGGGTTTGTTGGAGAGTGGATGGGGAGGTTTGCGAGGGCGCGGGGGGTTGGATGGAGGGTGCGAGCGTGGTGCGAGCGCGGCGGTACTAACGTTGCGACGAGGGGCGTGCGGAGAGAGGGCGGTGGGGCGGATTGGGGTGCGGAAGGGAATGAGCGGGCGGGACAAGGTGGATGATTCGAATTCGGGCGCGGACAGGACGAATGCATTAGACGGCCTGTGGTGGGATGCAGGAGCTGGGGCATGGGGCGGATGGGGAAGGAGTGCACGGGAGGGGCCGGGGCCGACGGGAAGGGGCCGACGGGAAGGGGCCGACGGGAAGGGGCCGACGGGAAGGGGCCGACCGGAGGAACAATACGGTACACGGCACAAGGGCGGGCTCGGGTGCGTCTGCAAGAGGGACAGGAAGGCGATCGAGCGGACGCAGAGGGATTGTTTCTGTACGGTTTATTGTCTGCGGTTCCGTTGGGTACGGTATTGTATGTTGTTTGTGCTATCTGCGAGCACTCGGACGGCAGGTCTGATGTTGAGGCAAATTCACTACGTAAACGGGTTTCTTCTTCCTCCTCTGACTCCTGTGCAGAGGATTTTGCGGCAACGTCCACACATAAGCGACAGATGACGAGCATCATTGGTTTCAAAGTGCGGCAGCTCCGCCCGTGTGACCTGCCCGTGACCTGCCCGTGACCTTCCCGTGACGTGCGCCGTGCCGGCTGCGGCAGTTACTGCCTTTACGTGGACATTTTTAATTCCGGTGGGCATGAGGCGGGGGCGCCGTATGTCCCCTCTGGGACGGTTCGGGAATGGTACGTGGGCGAAGGGCTCGGGCGCCAAGTGGAGACGCCGCCCAATGAGAGCCTGCGTATGCTGCACACAGCCAATGGGAGACGCGGCTGTTCCTGAGAGCAGGCGCTCTTCTTGAGAGCAGGCGCTCTTCTCATTGCTTCGTACCATATGTTGCATGAGGTAATACTCGACTGTAACGCCCACGCATTATAGCTGGGGAGTGCCACTTGGCATTCTCCCAAGGCCCTCGACGCCCCATGGCTTACAATTGTACTCTACAGCTGTGTGCGGCCTGTTCAAACTGATCATACTTTATTGTGCGGCCTCTGAGGGTAGATGCAAGCGAATTGTCTCCGTCCGCTGATGTTGATTCGAAATCAGGGTCCAGCTCTGTCATGTTTTGTCACGGACGCGCCGTGGATCTGTCCAATTCTGCTATGCCGCTATTTGTGACGAGCTGTTGTCAGAAACCCTCCCGCGATCAATCAATCACGCACTTGTTGAATCAAGAGCGCCAGCTGTTCCGTGACCTCTGCACGTTGCCCTACCCTTGGTGCAAGTACTACGGGGAGGTTACCCCTCTGGAGGCCATACCCTTGGGGGGGTGCCGGAAAACCTGGCCCGCCTTCCCACCGAAATCCAGATCCAGAGTCTCGATTTGCTCACTAAAGTTTATTTATTTTACTGTACATTGGCCCCCTACGCCGTAGCCCCTACGTACAAGCTCTATATTTTCGCCAAGTGGACTGCGACACACTGTACAGGTAGTCTCGAGTGGACCAGTCCGCAGCCAAAACCTTTTCCTCTCCTACCAACGAGAGTCGATAAACGTGTCGCAAGTCTGAAATATACTCTTCTTCTGATTGAACGTACGCGCAACTCGTTTAATAATGGACGCTTTGTTAATCCACTCTACTGCAATCACGCTCAAATTCTGGGCTGCTGGTAAATGTAAACTTTACATAGTGCAGTTTTCATTACCTTGGACACATCGTGAGCATGAGTTACAAAGCGTAATATTACTCAACGCCAGCCCAACTCCTGAGCAGAACTCTAGCAGATCGGCGGCGGGGCTTGAGACTGTTGGAAGTGCACTTGGCGCTCACATCTGCTCCGAACTTTTCCGCTCTGGCATTCTATAGTCCTGTGGAACCGACAATATCGAATTATATAAGTGAGGGAAAATATAATTATCCCACACTGCACTGCTATAACATTTTATCATAACAACGGACACATACCTCAAATTCATAAGGCAATTACTTTTTCCATTCTTTTGGACTTCAGAAGCTGGCCTAGTACAGTAAAGTATGCTAGACATCAGCTCTAATATATATAGAGAGGGAGTTATTGCATATTGCATATACAATGAAAAAGATCGTAACTACTGTACTCCAGATGTCTAGTACTGGACAAAACAGAATATGTCACGTATTATTGTCATTTTTATTTTTTAAAAGTCGATCTCGTATTATTTATTTGAACGTTTGAACTGCATACAGAAGAAAGGGCTGCGTCATAATTTATTACTTTTTTTAAAGAAATGAGCTCCTATGTCCTCTGCCGGAACGCCACCAACGACACTCGTTACGGTTGTTCCCTTTTAATTTTATTTAAGGAGGTATCTAATCATAAGTATTGACATCACATTACATGATGATCATATACAGAGCTGTAGTATCTATCAGTGGTGGGTCATAATCACATTGGACGTCCTGCTCAAAGAAATCCGTCCAGAAAAATAGGCGTTTAATGAGACTGCTGTCTTTACTATCTATAACCTTCAAAGGGTATCTATCTATTCCACCCTTTGTTCGAGTGTCATGTTTGGCGGGTTGAGCATGAGCATAGCAACAGTATTTTATGTACCTGTTTACAGCACACGCTTTTCTCGTACATCAGTTGTGCAGTTGGTCATCGCACCAATTACGTTGTCTTACTCCTCAATTACATTTGTCTGATTCTTTATGTCTTGTGAAATTCTTTCTACGAGAACACTTGGCACAGGTACCTGGCTTCAAGCGACGAAAAGTAATTTTCTACTGTTCAGATTCCTAGATACGGATCTTATTGCTTGTTGCTACCCTGCGGTAGTAGGGAGCCCGGTTGGAGCAACTCCAGTCATTTGCTCGACCTCTGCAGGACAGCATCTCACATCTTGTAGCCCAACCTTCCGGCCCCCTCAAACCCTAAAAATACTTCACTAGACGTTGAAGATGCACATATAGTACTATCTTTGTCTTCAGAATTCCTTTTAATACACCATGCAGTCACTCTACTGAACTGGAACTGAGGAGGCTCGCATTTTTCTGTAAACCGAATTTAGAACCAAATTACCGTCCGAAGGGGATGTCCATCCATCAAAGTACGCTAATTATTTTTTAATACTTTGAAAGTTCTGTATCTACCGTCGTTCTTGTTCCTTAAGGTGTGATACTAAAAATTAAATTCAGTTTAGTGCGCAAACACTGAACTATATTTACATCCTCCAGTTACCGGTAATGTCTTCTGGTCCTCGGCGGCATGGCTTGGGGTAACCCAGGGGTACTCCTCACAACTTCTTTGAAGCGATTTCCAGTTTCTGCAGTTCTAAAACTGTACTCAGTCATGTATAGTGCAGGTATAGGGCAACATGTCAAAACGGCGAAAAGCCCCAACACAGATCAACCCACAAAAAAACTATTTCCGTGCCATCAGGTCCATATTCTGATTAAATACTTATGTTTTCTGAAATATACGTCGCGAGCAAACCCCCGCTGGGCTACCACGCTCAAGGTACATGAAGCGTTCAGCTCCACTTTCAAAATGCATCTACTGCAGATGGCGAGATCTGCATGTATCATTACATCAGACGCCAAGAAACGCGCTAAGATTTTGAATGAGACCCATAAATCTCGTGTGTGGCATTAACTGTACAAGTAAATAGGGCAAAGAATACGGTGCTTGTCCTTGTATCTGCATATGAGTACGTAACCAATGCAAGCAGTTTTCTCGACAGTACCACGTTCAGGAGAGATGCTGAGTAGCTTGACCCATTGGCACTGAAACACACCCACTCATCATTAATGAGGGTTTTAGAACATTCTTGCCACTAATTCCTATTGATCCGTGTTTTGAAGAGTAACATTCTGCGGGGTTCTGTTACCATGTACACTAGAGGAATCAGTTTCTCATCTAGAAGGTACACCGCATGGTCATATTCTACATCTGAATGGGCTGCCTCCAACCGCTGGGATGTCACCCTATAACCGAGGCACAGTACAATGTATTTCGTCAGGAACAGGTATACGTCATTCTTATCTGTATCAATAAATCTCGCCTACAATATGACTGCAGGCAATGACATGAACGAATGTAGAGTTAGAGTGCAGTGAATACAATACCTTCAGGTTGAAATGGTTCCCTTCGAGTTCACTTATACTCTTGTATTGATTGAGAACTTGCATCTTTATCGTTTTATACGACTGTATTGCCACAGTGCTATAGCTGCCCTCCTGGGGTATGCTACTAGGAGAATAATTAAACTTTACTTCGCCCACAATCGATACTCTCATTTTTACAAAGACCACTGAAGCTCCCTGATTCGTATTTTGAGATCAGATGTAACTTTAATTCCTTCTTACTGCTCTTTTAAGTACAGGTTTTATCCATTCCGTGTCTTTCTCAACTGAGAGCGAAGCTAATTATCAGTGGCAAGTTCAATGTGATATTCATCACACGAATCTACAGGTTATTAGGCCTGCCATAGCTGGTTTGCAGAAAATTCTCGGATACCAAATGGTTCATCCGACATACCTGGAAAATATGGAGTTGGTTTTTGCCACTTGAAACTCGGCAGGGTTCCACTTCGTTGGAGTGATGCATGCTTTACGTAATATGTAAATACGTAATGGTCCTAGCCCTTGTGGTAAAACCTCAAACTTCACCAAGCCAGCAGTTATCAATATGAACATCTGGGAAGAACCAGGCAGCAATGAAAACAAGATGGGCTAACCATATGCCGCACAACCCCCCTGTTTTTTCATTGTTGTTTGGTGCCCCTCGGTACTTGCTTCATGCAGTAACATATTATATTTTCTTGGGTGGTATTGCAAAGACTATGTCTTGGCCGAGACGTGGGACCACCAGATGGATTGAAACAGAGGTAGGACATAGTTCTCAGTCGGCTATGTGTAAGCAAAGTTGTTCCACTTGTGTGCATACTCAAGTGCTGAAAATTGTACTGCAATGCGAAAGACGAAAAGACAGTGACAGAAGTCTAAGAGATGTACTTGTACAATGCACTACGTAGTGAGTGACCATGCACCGGTACATGCTTGTGCGGCATGCAACCCATACTTTCTTTCTTCGTAGAGGTACGAATGCATACGCCTTGTCTGAACGTGTAGTACGTAGTGTCTCTGGAGAACGGATGGATGTGAGACTGTAGACTGATATATCAAAACCCTTTCCCCTCCTCTTGTACATCTCTATGGTCACCTATTTATTCGCTGCTGGTTATTTGAAAAGTGATGCTCTATCAAATTGGCGATGAGAATACTGACAGGGAAGGGTATGCTCGGGATGTGACAGGTTTCTAAACCATGTAGGAAAAATTCGGAAGTGTTGTAACTGCAGGTTTTCTAGAGTAAGCGAAGGTCTAAACGCTTACCGATCCTTTTGCAACCTTGATGAGGAGGAAAAAGAGTACAATATTAGAACTTTCGCGGGAGACAAAACATAATTGCGTGACAGTCTGGGTCTGCGAGCACTGAGGAGTATTTGTAAAGCATCATGTCTGAGGGTTTTACAAGCTTACCCCGACTTACCCCTGGTAAATAACAGATGTCTTTAATGTTAGACAGAAACAATTGTGTCATTTGAAAGCCACAACTGCTTTGATACGACTTCATACGAGTTGCCCATAACTATACGACAGGCCGTTACTCCCATTTTGATGATGGCGGACATATCGCTGTGCAGACTTGGGTAAAGCAAGAGAAGTGGGGCGCGCAAGGTTTTGATACGGGTAGGTTACCCCAGGGGTACCAGGGGTACAAGGGTACCCTTGGTACCCCTGGTTACAGCTACCCCAGGTACCTTTGTATGACGACTCGTCCCACTACTAGAAATTTCATTGCGTCATTTCGCCGAGGTATACAGCATTCCAGGAGGCTTCAACCAGAGCAGGCTCACTGTAAGTACTTTAAAGAATGCTAACCCACGACTTCAGACATTCCATTTCACCACGCGAAGAGGACTATAATAACAATTATATGAGTAACAGTCATATGAGTAATGTTTGAGTGTTATCAGGATGGGGGCTTCCTGTTTTTCCCACGGTATATGCTCTTAATGGGCAGCATGGTTACCAATGGCGCGACAGGAAACGGTAATGCACCAAGCCGGAATGGCATATAGCTGATGTGGAGCTGATGGGAATATTAAGGAACTGTTGCTGAGCTTTTCACATAGGTATTCAGGCCCTGAGGGTGAACTATAGGGGGATTTTTCGGCCGCCGTCGTCCTCAATCTTTGTATTAAATTAGTATACAGGGACCACCAGCATGATACATCCGGACAGTCACGTTCGAGAAGCACAGAGAGAGCACGTGTTCGCAATTACATTGTATATAACTTTACTGTACAACATCCGTGCAAATTGACTGAGATTGTACACCTCCCAAAGCGCAAGACCTAGTCACGAAAAGCGCTGCAAACGGCTAATCAGTGCGTCGAAAGCCTGCTCAACAACAGTAACCATTTCCTCCCCACCAGCCCGCTGCTGCACAACGAGCACACTCTGCGTCTTTAGCGCAGTAACGCCCGTAATCATACCATCAAGCGGGACGTTCAACTCACGATAGATGCGTTCCATAATATCCATACCCTCATTGGAGAATACATCAAGACCAGCACCCACTACTCCATACGAAACAACACGTACAAATTGCCAAAAATCCCTCCAACAGGCGGCAGCACGGAAGGCCGGATACAACCCGCCGCCCGGTTCCGTAATACCCGGATGCGCGGCCAAAACCTCCGCACTAGCGGCGGGGACGATTTCATGCACACATTCGGCCAGTAGGGCAGCCGCAAGAGTGGCGGGGGAGGGCGGGAGCAGCGCGAGCTCGGCGGGGGTGAGGAAGCGCGCGGCGGCCTGGGCGTCGGCGCAGAGGGCGGCGATGGGCGCTGGGAGGGCGGCGTCGTCGAAGATCGGACGGGCTATTTGCGACGCTATGAGCGACTCGGCGAGACCGGAGAGTAGCGGCGACTCGCCCGACTGGACGGACTCCTGGCGCGCCGCGCCCGTCCGGCTGGTGGTGCTGTCGAGCAGCGCGCGAGGGGAGCGCGTGTGCCGGGCGGTTTGGCGCGCGTGCGGGCGCGGGGGCGCGCGGAGGGGGGGGGTTGGAGGGATGAAGGCCGGCATTGTGGGCGCTGAGAGGTTTCGGTGGGGGTGGAAGGGTTGAGGGTTGGACTTTGAGTGTTGAGCTGTTATGTTGAATGGGTGATGTAGTTTGCTTTAGGGTTTGAAGGTGGTGGTGGTGGCGGTGAAATACTGGTTACAGGTACCCCTGAGCAAGTAGCAAAACATAAGAGTTCGCATAC